>JAWQEG010002029.1:0-2500 GCA_033782935.1 Petrolisthes cinctipes | reverse complement strand
AAAAAAAAAGAGAAATATTGACTTATTATCTGAAAAAAATATATATATATTTATATATATTGAATTAATATCTCTGAAAAAAAAAAAAAAATATATATATAAATATATATTGAATTATATCTCTGAAAAAACAAAATATATATATATATTGAATTAATATCTCAGAAAAAAAGACAAATATTGAATTAATATCTCTGAAAAAAAAAAATGAAATATTAAATTCATATCTGAAAAAAAAAATATATATATATTGAATTAATATAAGAAAAAAGAGAAATATTGAATTAATATCTCTGAAAAAAAGAGAAATTGAATTAATATCTCTGAAAAAGAGAAATATTGAATTAATATCTCTGAAAAAAAAGAAAAATATTGAATTATTATCTCTGAAAAAAAAGATAAATATTGAATTAATATCTCTGAAAAAAAGACAAATATTGAATTAATATCTCTGAAAAAAAAAGTATTTAATTTATATCTCTGAAAATAAAGAGAAATATTGAATTAATATCTGGAAAAAAAAAAAAAAAAAAAAAATATATATATATATATATATATATATATATATATATATATATATATATTATATATATATATATATATATATATATATATATATATATATATATATATATATATATATATATATATATATATAGTATATTATATATATATATATATATATTGAATTAATATCTGAAAAAAAAAAAAATGTATATATATTGAATTAATATCTGAAAAAAAAAAATGTATTGAATGACCATCACATCTCTGAAAAAAAAGAGAAATATTGAATTAATATCTACGAAAAAAAATGTCAAGTAGAAATATTGAATTAATATCTCTGAAAAAAAGACAAATATTGAATTAATATCTCTGAAAAAAAAAATAATGAATTAATCTCTGAAAAAAAGAGAAATCAATCCTCCTCCTCCTAATATCAATCAATCCTAATCCTAATATCAACCAATCCTAATCCTAATATCAATCAATCCTAATCCTAATATCAACCAATCCTAATCCTAATAACAATCAATCCTAATCCTAATATCAACCAATCCTAATCCTAATAACAATCAATCCTAATCCTAATATCAACCAATCCTAATCCTAATAACAATCAATCCTAATCCTAATAACAATCAATCCTAATCCTAATAACAATCAATCCTAATCCTAATATCAACCAATCCTAATCCTAATATCAATCAATCCTAATCATAATATCAATCAATCAATCAATCAATCCACCTCCTCCTAATATCAATCAATCAATCAATCAGTCCACCTCCTCCTAATATCAATCAATCCTAATCCTAATATCAATCAATCAATCAATCAATCCACCTCCTCCTAATATCAATCAATCAATCAATCAATCCACCACCTCCTAATATCAATCAATCAATCAATCAATCCACCACCTCCTAATATCAATCAATCAATCAATCAATCCGTCCTCCACCTCCTCCTCCTCTTCATTTCAGTTGAGTTAGAGATAGTGATAGATGATGATGATGATGATGATGGTGTTACAGTGAGCGGACCACCACCAAGCAGCAGCATAGTGAAGCCCAAACGGATTCGTCCACATTACAGTTGGTTTACTGTAGAATTGATGTATCTCAGCCTGGTGGTGTAATATTACCTAACATTACCACCAGTACATGTTACAGTTAACTCTCATTTTACACTTGTATATTGGGTGTGTAATGTAATGTGTGTAATGAAACTGTGTACAGAAAAACCTCATTGTACAGTACACTTGTATATTGGGTGTGTAATGTAATGTGCGTAATGAAACTGTGTACAGAAAACCCTCATTGTACAGTACACTTGTATATTGGGTGTGTAATGTAGTGTGTGTAATGAAACTGTGTACAGAAAACCCTCATTGTACAGTACACTTGTATATTGGGTGTGTAATGTAATGTGTGTAATGAAACTGTGTACAGAAAACCCTCATTGTACAGTACACTTGTATATTGGGTGTGTAATGTAATGTGTGTAATGAAACTGTGTACAGAAAACCCTCATTGTACACATTACATTACACACCCAATATACAAGTGTACTGTACAATGAGGGTTTTCTGTACATAGTTTCATTACACACATTACATTACACACCCAATTATACAAGTGTACTGTACAATAAGGGTTTTCTGTACACAGTTTCATTACACACACTACATTACACACCCAATATACAAGTGTACTGTGTAATGAAACTGTGTACAGAAAACCCTCATTGTACAGTACACTTGTATATTGGGTGTGTAATGTAGTGTGTGTAATGAAACTGTGTACAGAAAAACCTCATTGTACAGTACACTTGTATATTGGGTGTGTAATGTAGTGTGTGTAATGAAACTGTGTACAGAAAACCCTCATTGTACAGTACACTTGTATATTGGGTGTGTAATGTAGTGTGTGTAATGAAACTGTGTACAGAAAACCCTCATTGTACAGTACACTTGTATATTGGGTGTGTAATGTAG
>JAWQEG010002028.1:107500-157500 GCA_033782935.1 Petrolisthes cinctipes | reverse complement strand
TTCCACTGAGGATTTTTGTCTCAGGGGGAGTTTTGGCCGGGCCACACTACCCTACCAATCACATTGAATTAAGTAGCCTATTGAAGAGAGAGGCTGAATTGAAAGGGAATTGACAGGAGTGCCAGTGAAAGCAGGTGGTGGTGGTGGTAGTAGAAGAGAGAGAGAGAGAGAGAGAGAGAGAGAGAGAGAGAGAGAGAGAGAGACGAGAGATATTCACCAACCGTGTACCCTTGCTTCCACACCCTGTCATCATACCATTACAACCAACGTTACTGTTGTTGTTGTTGCCTACAAACTACACTATGCACTATACTATACTCTCTCTCTCTCTCTCTCTCTCTCTCTCTCTCTCTCTCTCTCTCTCTCTCTCTCTCGTGGAACCCAACAGTGACATATATCCTACAGAGATTAATATAGGATAAACTTTACATCAAAATAAAATAAACATATTTCCGACACAGGCATTACAAGAGACACCATAAGATACCATTATTATAGCCTAACCCAAGTTTATCATGGGTAGAGGCCAATACAGACTAACTAGGCTAGGCTATACTACGTTACCTTACGACTATAGATGTGCCCTTGTGTTACAAAGGACAATACTTATTTTCCTAACCTTGACTTACTTGACTTGTCTTACCACATTACTGTGTAACTCTTGCTCCGTCACAACAATCTACCCTAGTTGTGTGTGTGTTTATTATTCAGTGAAAATATTATTATACCTCTCTCGCTTCCCCTCTTTCCATCTTCTCTCGTTCTTTTATTGCTTATTTCACACGTCTTCATTCTTCCCCGATTCGTTTTGTCACTACAGCTTTCTCTTTTTATTGTCTAAAAAAAATCTTCCTTGTACTAATATTAATTCCCTTTTTTCCATCCACTCTCATATTTACTGCTTAAATCACACGTCTTCTTTCTTCCCTGATTCGTGTTGACACTTCTCTACTGCTCTCCTTCCAATGTTTAGTCAATAATGTGTGCTCTCTTGGTGGCATCATTCACACACTACCGTACTATCCACTACTGCCATCACCAAGTATCCCCTTCCTTTTTTTTTTCTTGTGCCCATTACTCTTCCTCTATTACAAGAACACAGAGTAGCTTACATCACCGACATAATTATAAGCCCTTGCCACTGTATATATTCCTTTAATTGACCAGACCAAACCAAAGCATGAAGGAGCTAAACAGACACCCTTTCTTTACCAAGCTGTTTAATGTAGTGTTGCCATACCAAGCGTATAAAAATAACGAAACGGTGACATTTGTTTGAACATCGTGAAGTAGCCTATAGCGTCACTCCCAGTACTAGGCTACAACCACCTACACTAGGGGGATACAGTGTTGATAAACCCGGAACAAATTATTCCTTCAAACTATTCCAAGCAACAGGCCACCATTATTTTTGTTCCTCTGGTTCTGTTTTCAGGCATACTTTGGAGGAATCAAGGCGCTCCAATGTACCAAAAGTATACCCTCCCCTTAACTGGTCAATAGGGGGGGGGGGGGTTCTCTCTTTGGTAAATTGGAGGGCTAGGGCTACTGATTCCTCCAAACTATGCCAGGAAACAAATCATCTCAATGTTACTAAAAGGGGACCTGTCATTTATTGTCATAGTTTGGAGGATTCGCTAGTCCTCCAATTTATCATCAAGAGAATCTCCCCTGAACTCTACACATAGAATAAGTTTATGCATGACGAGATAATAATACCGTACAGTACATACTACAATAATTGATAGATTGATATTAGGCGCCGCAACAGCGAGGTCATATAGCGCCAGAGAAAGATGATAGGTGTGACAGCAATCAGGAAGGAAATAAAATGAAAAGAGGGACAGTTGATGAACTGAAAGGGAGTGACTGGGGCCGAAGGGGCGCCAAATCCCTTAGAGTATGGTATTGCTCACATCACTGCAGACACGGGGGAATATACATACTAAAAGACATGCTTTCACAATATATCAGTTAAGTTTAAAAAAAAATCTATATATAGTTAGCAGGAATATATAACAAGTTAGGGAGTGGGTAAATATACGTTGAAGGAAAATCTCTTGGAGGGCTACCGTTGTCTACAAACTATGCCACGAAACAGATCCCATATTAGCAACACTGGGGTCGTCAGTTCCCTGGCATAGACTAGTTTGGAGGAATCAACACCCACCCCAATCTACCGTAGCCTATATACTTAAGGAATACAGTGTTGGTAAATATGGAGTACATAACAGATTCCTCCACGCAACAGGCCTCATTATTTTTGTCAATTTGATCCTGTTTCCTGGTATACTTTGGAGAAATCAAGGCTCCCCAATGTACCAAAATATACTACCGGTAACCCCTTAAGACAAGACAGCAATGTTGATGTGTTCTCCAGCTGGCATTTTATCTTATTCCCCCCTTCCCTTCCTCCCTCCCTCACACTTTCAAGATCTCCTCAACCATCTCGCCAGTCACTACGGCTTCATATAGTCTAGCCTAGCGAGTACAATGATCTAACCACGACTGTCAAACACTTCAAGGTTGACTTCCACCAACACATACAACCATCATCTATTATCTATTGGGCCCTATGCAAGAAAGAACATTTGGTGATGGTGTTGGTGTTGACGAGGGCGTGGTGCCTGTACGATAACTCCCTAGACACACACACACACACACACACACACACTACAAAGTCATCGTACAGGTCACATGCCATAGTCAACACCACGCAAGGATAGACAATTCTTGAATATGGTCCTTCAAAATAGGCACGCCAATTACAATTCTAACCATCTAACCAATCATATAACTACAACTATCTATGCTGGCCTACCTAACAAAATGACAATAGCTATCATATAGACTAGAACACCTGGTAGGCTAGGCTTGGCTATCAACACATAAGGCTTGCAGACCGCGAGCTGTCCTTGGTCTTTCCCGCTTGGTTACACACACACACACACACGAAAGCACAACAGCAGAACAAACAATGAAAGTGGGAGAGTTGGAAGAAAATGGCAGCAAAGTGTGGTTTCTTAAATTACCGTCAAGGGCTAGGCTAGCTCATACAACAGCCGGTATATATATATATTGTGTCAAAACATTTATACAATTTTTTTTGGGGGGGGTGGGGCTACAGTATACTACCCACTTGAATATAATAATGAAAAAATAAGATACCACAGAAGACAATTATTTTTAACACACAAAAATATGCAAGTTATTATCGTACCTACTTTTATATAATGGTATGCTGAAGATCTTAGGTATGCCTAGGGTCTTACGTAAACATTAGCGGATAGCCTACCTCCAAGGCTTAAATAACAGCTCAACTTAATGGAGTAATCAAATCACTAATTACAGTACGGTACCGTTATCAGTTCAGTGACTTAATCATGAGTAGTAAAGGTAGCCTATGTGTGGTAAGTATATATTGATGCCATGAATAGGACAACCAAGTTAACCAAAAAGTTAGGTACCGTACCGTAGTAAATTGTTCTTCATTTTTCCATGTAGCCTAGGTACAGTCACCAGCCATAATAGCCTATATTAGTATTCAAGTGTGCTCCGAATAGCCTGATGGAATTAGCCTAAAGAAGCTCCAGCAAGCAAGTATGATCCAGCAGAGGATCAGCGCTGTCAACCTGGATCATTATTATGGGTCGTAACTATACACCCATGAGTAGTTTATTTTGCCATTGCTGTTGCCTTATTCACAATTACAAACAACATATTTTTATTAATGAATCCAGCCGAGATCCGAGACCTTTCTAGCGTGAATGATACTTTGTCTAATTGCTTATAATTATAATAAGAAGATTATGGTATTGTTAAGTAATTATACACAGACCAATTTTCTTATATATGCTACTACCAGCCAGCGTCTAGATAGAATAGGCAAATGCTACAGGTTATATGAAACACTTACAGGACATACGATAAAAAAAAAAATGGGGCATTTATAGGCTATAGAGTAGACCCTACGCCTACGGTAAAATATACACAACATGGCCATGATACACAGTAGCCTATACATATTATTTCCTCGCCCCTATCGTTCCTCCCTCAACCTCTCCCTCTGTGGGTACAATTAAGTTACCGTGTGGTATTGTACCGTATACAATATAACCTACTTTCCCTCCCTTCCACATCCTTTCCCTCCTGCCAGTCCTACACTTCAGTTCACTTTCTGTATGGAATTTCAGTGAACACATCCGGGCCAAACCAGTGTAGTAGAGTTGTTGTTGACTTGTGGGAATATGGCTGAGGGAGTGAGAGTGTGAGTGAGGAGTTTCTTTCTGCAGACCATGTGAAAGTTGTGGTGGTGGTAGTGCAAGTCAGTCATATGTGGGTGGACTCGTCAAGGTGAAGGTTGTGTGTGTGTAGACAAAGAGGAGGTAGCCTAGGTGGGAAGAGAATGTAGGTAGGAGGAGGAGGAAAGAGAAGAAGAGGAGGAGGAAAGAGAAGAGGAGGAAGAGGAAAGAGAAGAGGAGGAAGAGGAAAGAGAAGAGGAGGAAGAGGAAAGAGAAGAGGAGGAAGAGGAAAGAGAAGAGGAGGAAGAGGAAAGAGAAGAGGAGGAAGAGGAAAGAGAAGAGGAGGAGGAGGAAAGAGAAGAGGAGGAGGAAAGAGAAGAGGAGGAGGAAAGAGAAGAGGAGGAGGAAAGAGAAAAGGAGGAGGAAGAAAGAAGAGGAGGAAGAAAGAAGAGGAGGAGGAAGAAGAATAAAGAGGAGGAGGAGGAAGGAAGATGAGGAGGAAGAAAGAAGAGGAGGAGGAAGAAAGAAGAGGAGAAAAATGGAAGAGGAGGAGGAGGAAAGAAGGAAGGTAGAGCTGGATGGATACAAAAGTAGCCTAATTATGCACAGTCGCGGTCTTAAGTTCATTCTATCGTCTCGTTGCAGCAAGTTGCACAGTAGGAATAGTCGGCTGGCGGAATGAACCAACTTTTGAATGACTACTACAATAATCTAGACTAGACAAAGGTGAGAGAGTAGCTACGCCATTATTACCTTGAAGACTCACCCAGCACCCACCCTCATCTAGGCTATACTGGTATCACTTCCGCCAGTACTACTACCTAATTTCCTCTCTCTCTCTCTCTCTCTCTCTCTCTCTCCGTTTGCTTTGATACACAGGCTATAGGCAGATACAGAACGATCAAAAACTATGGGCGCAATTCTCGTGTGAAACATTTTGACACACCAGATGATGGGTACTGAAAAATAGCTTGTTTATTCCCGGGGCATTATGAGCTGTGCTGATAATTAAAATACAGAACCATCACACTACTCCTGCTCCATATTTTTGTTTTTGTTTTTATCGTGTGTACCAGAACTAGACCTATCGTAGCTACTGTCTTCAGAGATTTTAAAGGTTGGGATAACAAAAGGTCACTCTCATCTGACCTTTAGCTACCTCCGGCACTCACACGTTCTTCCGGACACAGATTGGACAATAGGCAAGAACGTTCGTGGTGTTGACGATGGCCTGGTACCCGTACGATGACTCACTTGTTTGTTCAGGATGTCATTGTATTATACCGGTACCCAGCCAACGTTAGGCTAACACCACGGATATTCTTGCATACAGCTCATAATCTTATCCACTCGAGTATCCGCTACACTAGGCTACCATAAAATCTTAATTAAGAGATTTTCTATGTTAGAAGATCATAGTTTTATTTATCCACATCATACCTTTACCACGCCTCACACACACACACACACACATTCTTCCGGACGTGTCTCATGCACACCTACAGACAATCACTCATCATGCCATGCCCTGCCAAGCCTACACACAATCACTCATCATGCCCTGCCTTCTCTCCCTCCCTCCCTCCCTGCCTGCCTTCCCACGCCTGCAGTCACTGACCCTGCCCCCCTCCCGTCCTTCCCTTCCCTCCAGCAAGCAAGCATCCTGCGTCCTGAATTTTATACTTTGGACCTAAACATATTTAAAAATGTCCTACGAGGCATTTGGGTAGAGACAAAGCCTTAACTGTCAGTTGGATAATTAGATTAAGAGGAGAAACTATTTTTGATCAATGCAAGCGTTACTGCTTCCTTCAAACTATGCCACAAAACAGATCCCGTTAATAACGTTGAGGTGGTTGGCCTACCGGTATTCTATTTTCTGGAATAGTTTGGAGGAATCATTAGTACTCCAATTTACCGTCAAGGGATACATAGTCTATTCACACATAGGCTAATGGAGGACTACTGCATGATTCCTCCACCAAACTTGACCTAAGCATAGTTTGGAAGAATCATCAGAATCCTTTTGATTTACCCTAATAATAAATTGTCCACTTACCTGCTTTCTGGTATCGATGATGGGGACATTGTTGTTATTATTGTTGTTGTTATTGTTCTTGTGTTGGGTGCTGGGAGGAGCGGGATCCTTCCTGAAGAACTTCATGATGTCGGTAGTAGCGGACGAGTGGTGGTAGTTGTAAAGAGTGGTAGTAAATGTATTGGTAGTTGTCGTGGTAGTAGTAGGAGACAAGGATAGTATTAGTTATATACGGTAGGTTAGGAAAACTTTTGCAAGGTCAGGAGTAATGGAGGTTTGGCCAGTGTAAGAAGAGTGGGCTGAGCAAGGCAGTGTGAGTCAACTACCCACACAAGAGTCGAGGTAGTCCTAGCCCAGCTTATACAAATCCAAGGTCTTTATCACTCCTAGCCTGGTTATCTCCTCTCATACTCAATACCACTACTTACGCGGATTTGATAGCAACCCAATAATACTGTTTATATAACTGCATTTCAATTTTGTATACGTATAGTTTTCACAACACTTTGCAATATTAGGTTTATCACTGCATTTCAATTTTGTATAGGCTACATATAGTTTTCACAACACTTTACAATATCAAGTAATCACTGCTTTCCAATTTTGTTTTTCTATAGTTTTCACAACGATTTACAATATTAGGTTATCACTGCAGTTAATGTTATGAGAATATAATATCATTTTCTTGGCATTATAAGTTACATAGGCTACAGTACTACGTATGTTAAGAACAAACTTAATTTATGAGCAAGTTAGGGTAACATGTACTGTATCATATGTATGTCATTACGTTCTGTAGTCGTGGCCATCGTTAGTCAAATGTGTATATAGCCTTTACGTCACACTTTATTTGCTGTTTAAAGGGAAGATACTTTCATTATAACAGGTCAATATGCTATTTACTTAACTACTTATGGGCTCAAAATTCAGTCTCTGTACGTAACCAAGACTAATTGTAGCTCTTTTTATGAATAGTACAGTACACATCAACACTTTTATTCTGCAAGACGATTAATAATTCAAGGCAATACCTAACACACAAACAGGTTAGATAAGTTGTTTGGTGGGAGACGTAATACATACCGGTACGTGGCACAACTATACCAACACCTGTCCTGGCTCTTGTATCCATCCAACAAATTCTAAGCGAGCAGCCTACATACTGTACACTATATCACCAAAAACACTTGTATATCACATGAGTCAGTCACACACACACACACACACCTGCTGCATACCACTCCTCAATATCTGACTGACCCACTGCTCTACACACACACACATTCGTTCCCTCTCCAGAAACGAAATAAATATTATATTAACACACAGTACCTCATACCTTACATAATTATCCATAGCTACTGGTAATACTCCTATATATACATATACAAACACCGGTAATAGATAGTTAATGTACTGTACAGTACGGTACCGATATATATTGGCCGGTAAAGTAGAAAGAACACACACTACAGATAGGCTACAAGGCCTAGATCACGTTCAGCCGTACAGTTAAATGATGAACTAGATATTGTACAGTCGTGGTGTAAAGTTGTATAAACTTTCTGGTATGATGGCGGGGAAATTTAAGAATAGCCTAACAGACAAATCAAGTTATGTTTATATTTTACACAACTTGGCGTATTTTAGGTACCGTACTTATTTGCAACTTATAAACACTGGAATGTAAGCATACGCGTATAATAATAATAATAATAGTATCAAATAACAATACGTGGACGGGAAGTTGCATGTGTATTTTCCCCTGGATCAAAATATAGAAACTCACAATAAACTATACATATACTTATACTATAGTTCACCATCCTCACCACCCACGGCCCTACCATAAATAATACTGTACACACGTCTCAAGGCGTGGGCGTGGGCGGGGTCAGCAAAGGATGTATACATATGTGTGTGTGTGTGTGTGTGTTAACTTGAGAGGGTAAGCTAGTATAGTGTTGGGGGTAAACCTGGAGCTTCCTTTAAAGTTTAAACTATTCCAAGCAACAACAGGTCACCATTATTTTCGTTAATCTGGTCGCGTTTTCTGGCATAATTATTATATAATATACTTTGGAGAATTGATTGATATTAGGCGCCGCAACAGCGAGGTCATATGGCGCCAGAAGGTGATAGAGTTGAGACAGCAAGCAGGAAGGAAATGGAAAGAAAATAGGGACAGCTGAAGAACTGAAAGGGAGTGGCTGGGGCTGAAAGGGCGCCAAATCCTTAAAGTATTGCCCATACCACTACAGGCAATACCCCTCTACGAAGTTCTTTGGAGGAATAAAGATTCGCTAGGCTAATGTACTGTACCAAAAGTATTACCCCTTTAATAACAATGGTTCGACTGTGAGATCGTGTCATATGGTCTTATCACAATGAAAGATAACGCACTGATACCGTATTAATTTCTCTCGTCTTATGAAGGAAAAATTATAGTGTTTAATTTCAAGGGAGTAGCCTGTACACGCAGGTACTACAAGGGGCAGTTTAGTGTTGGTGGTAAAACTGGAGATACTGATTCCTCCAAACTATTCCAAGGACCAGGCCACCATTATTTTTGTTAGTCTGGTCCTGTTTCCTGGCATACTTTGGAGGAATCAAGGCACTCTAATGTACCCCTTAAATTAATACGGTACTGCATTTTTGATAGTTTTTTATATGACCTTTAAAATTTGTGTGAAAGAGTGAGAGAGAAAGAGGCGGCGTTCCAGTTTTATATTGCATTTTCCATGAAAGTATTTATTTCATATGACCTTTACAGAGAGAGAGAGAGAGAGAGAGAGAGAGAGAGAGAGAGAGAGATAAGCCATCAGGTAGCACCAAGATTTAATCAATACCTCATGAATATCAACCCAGATAACATGGTAACATAACATAAGGTAGGGTTCAGTCATGAGGCATTAAGTATCCTGCAGGTCTTGTTGATGTTTGTAATTATATGACATACCAGTGAACTAATTACAACGCTAATCCTGTATGTCTTATTCTTGCTGAAGCTCGTGTCTTGTTGTTGAAGTTTGTAATTATATGACATCCCAGTGAACCAATTACAACGCTAACCCTGTATGTCTCATTATACTTGCTGAAGCTCGTGTCTTGTTGTTGAAGTTTGTAATTATATGACATACCAGTGAACCAATTACAACGCTAATCCTGTATGTCTCATTATACTTGCTGAAGCTCGTGTCTTGTTGTTGAAGTTTGTAATTATATGACATACCAGTGAACTAAATATATATCCTACGACACTATTGGAAGGCTACTAATTTCTCCTAACTATGCCAGAAAACAGACTCCCTCAATGGTTCTTAAGTGGGGATTGTTTCGTGGCAAAATTTGGAGGTATCGGAGACCTTTCATCTAATTCACTATCTATCTATAAAGAATCTCCCCTTACTTTATTAGTACTGTGTTATCTCCTTGGCACCTTATCTAACTACTGCCAAGGTCTTAATGATAATCTCTTCCCAGAATAAAAAATATATAATTAACCTTACACCTTACTTTCAACAGGTAATATCCACACCTGTAATCAATAACGTAAGAGATTACAGGATATTTTTTTTAACACACACTCACTCACTCTCTCTCTCTCTCTCCACTTTAACAAACCACATAATTCATAACTTTTACCTGAAAAAATCATGCCATCAACACTTTAATATAACTTATTATTATATGAATGCACTTTTTAACATTAGCCATCAGAAGTTATTTATATCACAACCTCCCTATTTTTTTTTATTTTTCACCTCGTATATATGTAGACCGTGGGTTTGATCATTACACATTCACTGCTAAATGACGTCATAATTATATAACCATAATTATATTTTCACTTTATCATTCATAATATAACTAATTTAAAGTATATATTGTTAACTCGTGTATAGGTATTTAAGTTCCCCTATTATTTTCTATTTACTTGTTGTGTATTTACTCTCAACACACATATTTACACACACTCTTGACCATTTACTACGTCTCTACATTCTTACACGGTACTTTAATTAATTAATCGTTATGATAACTCACAGGTAATTAAAATAACAGAGAACAACACCTCCACTTCCCCTCACACCTGGAAGTAAACTGACGCGGAAAATGTGGCGGATTCTGGTCGCGGAATCGGCGGGAATAAATAGTGACAGTGTTGCCAGGTTTCTTTAGCAAAATTTCCCCAGCTTCAACATCAAAATTTCCCTTTTTACCTCACAAATTCCCTGCTTTTACTCTTGAACATTGACGGTATTTTATTTTGGTACACCGGTATTATTTTTGTCTGGTTAGAAATGTCCCTGTTCTTACTCTTGAACAATCTTTATATAATTTTCCTTGTGTATGGACTTCAAAATTCCCTAAAACTCAACATACGAATTTTCCTTTTTACCTTGTGTGGACTTCAAAATTTCCTAAAACTTAACATCAGAATTTCCCTTTTTACCTCACAAATTTCCTGTTTACTCTTGAATATAGCCGTACTTTTACCATCTTGATAATTATTTCGTATGGTAGAAATTTCACCATTTACTCTTGAAATGTTTTTATATAATTTCTCCATTGGTATCTCGAATTATTCATATCTAAGAAAAATTCTCCATATCTGGCGACACTGCTCGGAAATGTTTGGAGGAATCTATACTCGCAAAACCAGCAGTATTGCCAACTTGTGATCAAAACCCGCCCAAAGCAGCTAGAAAATAGGTGTAGCTTAAAAGTACTCTCGAGTTTGCCTTTTCTCATTCATTGTCTAGCTTTTCTATCGTGGCAGTTTTTTCACGAGGTAAGAGTTGAGAAGTTAAACATTATCAATTTTTACTAAGTGATATCAAGTAAAGGCAGCGTATATACATTAAAGTTTCGAAATACCGTATTCCCATTACGATATTAATTAACTCGCCCCATTTGGCTATAAATTCGCCAACCCGACAACTCTGGCTACCCGGACGAAATGTAAACAACCCTATTGCTACAATGATGCCAGTTATCTATTTTATCTTTTATTTTTACACTAAATTTTACTTGAGTATCTCCTTTTACGCTTTATTAGTGAGTTATGGTTAATGTCAGTAATCACAGCTGGGAGAAAGATATATGTATATTTCTTTGTAACATAGCCAAACCGGGTTAAAGTTTATCTATTTCATGTTTATTTGTATGACTGCAAAGTGTTGCCATCTTCAGTAGCTCCTTGTTATAAAGTTTGTTTGGCATTACGTTCAGCCATATAACATTTTTATGTTTAATAATATCCACTTACGAGTGTTCATGCATACTGTAGACTATAATGATAATGATGCCTACAAATTATGAAACACATACACATTCAAAACATTTTAAATAAAGGAGTTTTTAAACACAAAATTTCAGTTTGTATTCACACCAGAAGAAATTACAAACACAAACACGTGTGAACTAAGAGAGTTTGAGGTAAGATTAGAAACAGAAAAAGAGTTGAAAGCTGTGGATAAAAGTAAAGCAATTGCTTTAGTACCAGATGAAATTTCATGTTGGGTATTAAAAGAATGTGCTAAAAATTTAGAAGAGAGCCATTATTTATAATATTTCAAAAATCACTACATTATAACAGCAGCAAGTGAGGACGGGGAAGTGCAAGGTGTTTGGTGTCTGCTACAACCCCATCACTCATCCAATCCTGAGTGTTTGACCACGAGTGACCCGTTGATAATCTCATTGTCATAACTCCATTCCTCAAAGCCCGGGATGTTGATTGATTCCCCCAGGGCGAGTTCATACGTCTTGGGCGGTGAATAACAGCCCGCCTCATCGCCCAACTGGTACTGTGAGCGGCGGTAAATAGCCATAACAGCCTGGTGTAGGTCAATCGGTACCTGTAACAATTAATTGAGGCTGGAGTTATTTTCTTGTGTTGTGTAACATTGAAGGTGTAAAATTTTCTTGTAGTCCTATAGTGTAACTCCGTAGGGGAGTATTGGCCCTGCATTAGTGATGTGGGCAATACTTTAAGGGTTCTGGCGCCCCTTCGGCCCCAGCCACTAGCTTTCAGTTCTTCAACTGTCCCTCCTTTTTTCCTATTCCCTTCTTGCTTGCTGTCACACCTTTCTATCACCTTTTTCTGGCGGCGCTATATGACCTCGTTGTTGCGGCGCCTAAAATCAATCAATCAATCCTATAGTGTAACATTTTCGTATATAGTGTAACATATTGAAGGTGTAACATTGAGGCTGTAACATTGAGGCTGTATAATTTTCTTGTGTGGTGTAACATTGAAGGTGTAACATTTCTTTGTGTGGTGTTATATTGATGGTCGTGAGTGTTATTTTCTTCTATAGTGTAGCATTGAGGATGTAACATTTTCTTGTATAGTGTAACATTGAGGGTCGTAAAATTTTCTTAGTCGAATCATACCAAAACGAATAAACCCTTTAATATTCACTTGGTATTCATTTTTATCTTGATCTACAGTACAGTTCCCGACAATAGCGACACCCCTCGCCTTGAGGTAAATTGAACCAAAAGTACAAGCTTTTGTTTCCCTACTATGATCATTTTCATATAATTAATTTAAAACCAACTGTGCCTCCTCTAACCCACTGCCTTTCTCCTTTCCCACACTGAGATTCGTATGGGTCAAGGAGAGGGGCGTCGCTATTGTCGGGGACTGTACACTCGTGATACATAATTCCTGACCAGAGTGTGAGGAGCAGAAAGCTTCGAATCGTCTGGTATTGCTCATTTCCCCACTCAGTGCACATTATAGAGGCTGAGTTCGAATGCAAGGTATGTGTGTGTGGTGTCTACCGTTCGTCTCTGGTCAGGGATTACGTATCACGAGTGTACCTTTTCTTTCCCTGATGAAAACACACCGATTCCTTTCCAAGTAATAATATTAAGACCTGAGATACGAATTTTTTTATAAGTTACATATAAGTAAACCTCCCTTGTTGTGTGTGTGTGTGTGTGTGTGTGTGTGTGTGTGTGTGTGTATGTAATTCGTCTTGGACTGCATTACATTACATTTACAGAAAGAAAATATGAAATCTAATTACATTTTGGCCAGGTTGAAAAAAAAAAATAATAATAAATAAATAAATTACTATGTGTTTCTATAAGTGGATATAATAAACATTTGGTATAGTCACACACCACAACCCCTATAGTCCACCTAAGTCGAAGCCCATGCAAGATCTGAGGCAGGCTGTTTCTGGACGACAGCTCACCCAAAACCTCCATTGGTTGGAAAATGTGTGTGGCCTCGTGACGGTTTGGGTGAGCTGTCGTCCAGAAACCGCCTATATAGCTGTTCCAGATCTCGGGCTTCGACTCAGGTGGGCTATAAGGTCTGTGGTGAGCGACTGTACAATTGCCAGCACTTATAACAGGTACAGGAAAAGAAGACTAGCAACGCTGACTGTACCGGTTATAAGTGCTGACAACTGTACATATACACATTGGAGCGCCTTGATTCCTCCAACGAATGCCACATGAAACAATTAAACAGAACCAGATTAACTAAAAATATTGGTGTCTTATAATAATAGTTGTTGCTGAATTGGAATAGTTTGGAGGAATCGTTTGCTTCAGATTTTAATAACCACATACCACCATTGTACAGTCACGAGTATTAATAAGTATACAGTTTTGGTTGAAGCTTTGAACAGTTCCAATTCACCAACGAAGTAATTCCAATGAAGATCTTATTGTGCATCTATTTACTGTCTCTAGGTATTCGAAGCACACCTGTATACTTATTAGTGCTCGTGACTGTACACTACCCACTTTTGTTGGTGAATTAGAAGGTCTCTGATTCCTCCAAACTATATGCCACGAAACAGATCCCTTATTAGTACCAATGAGGGCATCTGTTTTCTGGCATAGTTTGGGTATATATCAGCAGCCTTTCAATTTGCTAACAATAGAATATCCCCTTAAGAACCCTGTATATGGAAATCGGAGGCTTCTGATTCCTCCTGACTATTATGCCACGAAACACGTTCCTTCCCTATAGGTGTGTGTACGTGTTTCGCGGCAATATTTGAAGGACTCATTTACCTCCAATTTTTTTACTATATCACAGCTAGGGTCCCTTAATTAATTCTACCTGGTACTTGATGGCCATGTCATATCCCAGCTGTAGGTCCTTGTTCTGGAGTGTGAGAGGGAAGCCTGGATCATACTGACCATTGAATACCAGTGGTGCTCCGGTCTCCCACACGAAGCTGTTTCCCGCGCTTACTCGAATTGCCCGCCAAAAGGTGTTAAGGTCCAACCCGGCTCTCTTTGCTGAGGATGGGATAAAGTATTAAAAGTAGAGACCAGACAGGATAAAGGAAGGGCATGATGGCTTATATTAGCTACTGTTGTTGTTTGTTTATTTGTTTGTTTATTTATATTCTGGTGGTTCAAGTAGTTTGTTTTTGACTGTACGTACACTCGCAATCCAAAATTTGTATCCAGCTAGCTCTTGTTGTTGAAGTTTCGAATCATTTGACATACTTAATTGTGAACTTATTACAACGCTTATCCTGTTTCATATTTGCTTGAGCTCACTTAATACTCGATCAGACTATTCAAAGCAAGCCTGGATACATAATAATTTGGATTGCGACCCACGGACTAATAAGGTATTGATTAATTATTACTGACGCCTTGCCAACTTCACTGTGAATTATGAACCCGTGATGTATAGAAATGAAGCACTTACCAAGCTATATTTACCTTGGCACTTACCACAGTTGACACCATATAGGGGCCACATTACTAAGTACTTCAAGGATTGATTGATTGATTGATGTTAGGCGCCGCAACAGCAAGGTCATATAGCGCCAGAAAAAGGTGATAGAGAGGTGAGACAGTAGGCAGGAAGGAGATAGAAAGAAAAGAGTTTCATGGTTCACTGTGAGGCGTCAATACCTTAGTCAGTGGGTGTAAATATCTTCATTAATATGGTTACATATAAAGATAATTTAACCAAAAGTGGCTCAGTTTTAAATTGATATAATTATTATATTCCCATTTATTTAGTTAGTTAATTTGGTAATGGTTCCTCCTCTCTATTATCTCTTTCTTCCTGACGCTACAATTAAGGTGTTTGAAGCCTATTATAGTTACCAAAGACTTACCCAACATAAGTACCTCGCCCATGGCCACTACGTTAACGCACGCCAGCATGTTGGACACCACCTTCACCAACATAGCCATACCAATCTCACCAACATAGAACACCTCTTTGTAGGAAGCCTGTTAATTGTTGACAAGAATACAATTATAATTATGAGATGTGATTAGGGTGATTTTTTTTTTTTTCATGTTTCTTATCTGTTTGATTGTCCGTCTGTCTACACATCTATGAATTTGCTTCTTTCACACACACATACACACACACATTCTCTCTCTCTCTCTCTCTCTCTCTCTCTCTCTCTCTCTCTCTCTCTCTCTCTCTCTCTCTCTCTCTCTCTCTCTCTCTCTGACCTTGAGTAGTGGTGTCATGGCCTCTGCGACCTGAGGTTGACCCCCAATATGTACCACCATTTGACCTTTCTTGAGAGAAGTCATGCCTCCTGTTATTGGTGCTTCCAACACGTGGGCTCCTTTACCCTCGGCCTCCTCAGAGTATACCTGGCAATAAATAGATAACTAAATAAACAGATAGGTAGGTAGACAGATGGGTAGGTATTGTATACATCAATGGATAAATAGAACAATAAATAAGTGGACGGACAGACACACAGATAGGTACAGTCGGCCACAGTTCTGGCTGTTACAGTCAGCACTACAAACTCCAGTTGTCTGACGTTTGCATCCCTGACTTTTCGAATCATGGTGAAGAAGTGAGACAGTGCAGGGGGAGGAAAAGAGAGGGAGGGAAGGGGGAGGGAGAGGGGAGACAGACGAGAGAGAAGGATGGGGGAGGAGAAAGGAGGACAAAAACGAGAGAGAGAGAGAGAGAGAGAGAGAGAGAGAGAGAGAGCCGGGAGGAGAAGAGGGAAGGGGCACAAAACGAGTGGAGGGTAAAATAACATAAGCCAACCAATGTAAGATATTGCTTAATATTCAAAAGATAAATTCTATTTTTATATTACTTCGAGAAAGATAACTAAAACCATATTGCCACGTCGAATGCATTACAGTTACAAAAATGACATATGGATAGCAGATATTTCTTCACAGCGCCTTAGGTTAATTAAGTAAGGTGGGACAGCCAGCATGAAGGAAAAGAGAGACAGGTGAAGATTTACAAGGAAGCGGCTCAGGTTCAAAATCCCTCAAGTATTGCCTACGAAAAAAAAAAAATGATTGTAAGTCATACCTTCTTGCGGGGGTTTCCAGTAACTATACTAGTGATAAAAAAAGAAATGTTTCTGTGAAATACTTTATTCGACAAAGCTTTCATAACATAGTCACGAGACAGACAGATAGACAGACAGCAGGCAGACAGACAGACAGACAGAGAGAAAGAGAGTAAACCCACAATTTTCGGTAACACTGAGTCTGCTTACTACTTCAGATTTTACCAACTAAAACTGTGAGTAACTGAGCAAGGGTTGGGCACATGCACGGTCTGTATAGGCCTTGGGTACGTGTATCATTGACACACTGTACAGTCGTGCACCACAATCTCTAGCCCAACCCCGAGATCTAACTAGAGTAGGCCAGGCTGTTTCTGGACGACAGCTCATCCAAAGCCTCAGCTATTTCGAAGCGTTTGTGGCCTCGTGATGGTTTGGGTGGGCTGTCGTCCAGAAACATCCTGCTTCAGATCTCGGGCTTAACTCAGGTGGGCTAGAGGTTGTGATGCGCGACTATATGTACTGTAAACATTATATATATATATATATATATATATATATATATATATATATATATATATATATATATATATATATATATATATATATATATATATATAAGTAGATAGGTAGATATATATATTACCTTAGTCTGGTTTGGGTCAGTAGTGGAGTGATCTATCCACACTTTATCCTTAGTCAGTCCAGCCATCAGACCGTGACTGCCTTCTACTGCAGCCTTCACGTTTGCTGGCCTCGGTAAACCTGAAGACAAGTAAAGTCTCTGGCTACAGCTATGAGACTTTAAAATAGTATATCTTCAAATGAATTATTGTTCATAAATATTTTATTTGTCTTTCATAAGAACTGGTACAAATATATACCTGTGATAACCACATCGACTTTCTCTGCCACTTGGCGGGGAGAGGCTACAGGCTCAATACAGGAAGGGAGATCTTTGAAGCGGGTTGAATCCAAATCATATGCAGCCACCACTTTATACCCAGCACGGACAAGGTTGTGAACCACCGCCTTGCCTGGTGGAGTTATAGGGACGATTGAGGTTAAATCATGTTCCGCCGGAAAAGGAGAAAAATTAATATGATGAAGTTAATTGACTGACTGTTTAATGGAGATGAAATTATAGTAACATATATCTTAGGAAGTTAACTATATTTTGTGACACACACATACACACACACACACACACACACACACATTTCAAGGGAATGAATGCACTTTAATTTGATAGCTTATACGGGTTCTGATAATCTTAAGGGGGAAGTTTTGTGCTGGTAATTCTGGAGCAACTGAATCCTACAAACTATTCCAAGCAACAGAACACCATTATTTTTGCTCTTCTGTTTCCTGGCATACTTTGGAGAAACCTAGGAGCTCCAATGTAGCAAAAGCTAATTACCCCCTTAATACCTTACCTACATTACCACAGCCTACAACTCCGACTGTGGTGGTGTGTGTGTTGGCTGTGGTGAGGGATGCTGTGTATTGCTTAGATAAGGGTGATGTGTGTCGGTACAGCAATACTCTGTTAAAGGCTGCACCACTACACATCACACGTACACACCCACGGTACACATACATCTTCTGCGAATTAAATGAGAAGAACTCAAATGAAAGAGGAGAAAGATAGATAGATAGATTGATTGATAGAGGATGAAAGAATATATAGCTAGATCGGCCCTATAGGCTTGGATACACATACATCTTCTGCGAATTAAAAGAAAGGAACTCAAATGAAAGAGGAGAAAGATAGATAGATTGATTGATTGATAGAGGATGAAAGAATAGCTAGATCGGCCCTATAGGCTTGGAAGACCCTGTAGGTACTGTACAGTCGGCAGCATAAGTTCACTTCATTTCCACCTGCAAAAGTATGAGCCTATATAGTGATGTTGTAACACTATTTATATGCAGAGATGACTTACATACTCCTCACGTAGTAAATTAAATATGTTGTTAGAAAAGAAACTGGTTCAGGATTTAACTTTATCTGCAGGCTGGTCTTGTTGAAGTTTCGAATCATTCGACATACTAGTGAACCAATTACAACCCTTATACTCTTTCATATCTGTTTGATTTCCCTTAATACTCGATCAGGCTATTCGAAGCAAGCCTGGATACATATTTTGGATTGCGAGTGTACAGTCGGCGGCAAAAGTCCTGTCGCCTTACCTGCTTCACCGAGACATGCAGTGTTCATGGCCTCGAGAAATACGCACGTTTTCTACACCTAATAATCTCGAGTCTATGAACATCGCGTGCCTCGGTGAAGCAAGTGAGGCGACAGGACTTTTGCCGCCGACTGTACATGCGATGGACGCAAATATATGCTACGGGCTTTACATTGGATGGTGTGGTGCAAGATCCATGAGTGACCCTGAGACTAGACCTTAGTGTGGTGTCTCATATCATTCACAATCACGTACCGTCACAACTATAACCTATAATTCCCTTCATGATGAGAAGGCCACAAATTTCATCTGGACAAGACACAGTGTTGAATTAATGTATACGGGTTTCACTAATTGTATTGCCTTTATGAAGTAATGGGCAGTAATATTTTATCTGGACCTATATACTCTATGCTGACTTATTACTGTGCTAGATCTACTTTTTCATGACTTATTAATTTCATCGAATGGACAGTTATCCTAGTTGCCTAAATAAACCTGGAATTTATCATTACAAATCATCACAAATGCATACAGTATAATCATGATTGAGATGTCTTATTATGTTGTATAAATGCATAAGGAGTATAGAATTTGTTATAAATTGAACTAATATGGGTGAAATGGACACTGTATACAGACCACTTAATTCATGTCCACACAAAAGAGTGAGAAAAGTTTATAATAATAATAATAATAATAATAATAATAATAATAATAATAATATCAAAGTACACACCCGATATAAAGTCTGGACTGATACAACCATTCAGTGCTACAGATGAACCACAACTGATAGGCTAATTATGTTCACGGGTGCAATGCATAATATATAATCGACCGTGTCCAGTACACCATAATATCCTACAGTGTTGTTGTTTTCTACTTTCTACTACTGTTGTTTTCAAGACTGCTCGCCACGTAGCAGTTTGGGGTATATGCTGACGTTGACTGCTGTCCGCGCAATAATAATAATAATAATAATTAATATTTTTATCAAGTGGACAACGTCTGAACGGTCTCATGAATTTCTAAATCGCGCGACAAAATATCGCGCGGATGAAATAGCTAGCTACATAATCAGTACTTATTTATGGAGTGGTGTGATGTGGAATGATGTATGTGTGACGTAGAGATAAGTTAAGGGAAATGTGAGAGCGGGACAGCTGAGTTGTTTTCTTCTCTGTTAACCTTGGATAGTGTTTGAGTGTGTGCTATAAACAATGCCCGGCTTCCACAACTCTTACACAAATACTCATGTATAGAAAGTAGTTAGTTTCATTGTTCAAACGAATTTTATGACATATGCAACACAGTTCAAAAGCTTGAGAACAGGAAAAGTGTAATTTAATTTCAAACTCATTGCTTATTGTATTGTTTATCTCGTCACGTGTAGTTCATCATCTCCCGTTAATGAAGGAGGGTGTAATGGTTTTGGCAAATCTGGAGCAACCGATTCCTCCAAACTCTATCAAGCAACAGGCCACCATACTTTGTTCATGAGCAGGCTGGTCTTGTTTCCTGGCAAGGTGAAGGAAATTGTACATAGAGTGAAATTAACTCATTGTGATAATTATCCGGATGTTATAATAAGTAGAAATGTAGATGATATTTTTCAAGTGTTCTTGCAAATTATTAATCTAAGTTTTGATAATAATGTATTTCCGGAGAGTGAGAAATTAGCTATTATTAAACCTATTGTAAAAGGTCACCTTGACCCTCAGAGTCTGAGTTCGTATAGTGATTGAAAATGTAAATTTAGATCAGGTAAGCATCAGTTGAATAAGTTGATGGCTATACCTGATAGTCAGTCTGCTTATAGGCAACTATATTCAACTGACACTATACTATGTACGATAGTTAATGATATACTCTTATAATGTTGATGGATGAAGGAAAGTGTAGTGTTCTTATTATGCTTGATTTGAGTGCTGCATTTGATACGGTTGTGTATAGTATACTTCTAGATGACGTAAAGTCTATAAGTGTAGAAGGGAATGCACTGGCCTATCTGGCAAGTTATTTAAGAGATAAAACATTTTGTGTACAGGTTTGGAAAAAAATTTCGAGAAAGAAACCCCTGCGAAGAGGAGTCCCTCAGAAGAGTGTATTTGGGTCCTGTTCTCTTCTGTATCTACACTATTGAATTATCACATATATTAGTGAAGCATGTGGTTTGAACTTTAAAATATTTGCTGATGATACCCAGTTTTATATGTCTACATGCATGTATATGTCCATATACAGTAGGTGGTGTTTCGTGGCAATGTTTGATACATATGTACCGACCTGGACAGATATCTCTGGACTAGATTTTATCGTATAAAGTAAAATGTTCTCTGAGTGGCCCTATGGTGAATGAAACGGGGATCTTGATTGGCTGAGCCCAGTCCAATGTTACGTTAAGAAACAAACGTTTTCATATTTCCTATTAGCACTGAGATTAGGGGATTACAATGCTACTTCTACAAAGGAAAATGTCATATAAAGCATATATACTGTAATAATACCATAGAGAGCACTAGGTAAAGATGGAAGGCGCTGAAGGGTGGATATAGGCAAGGTATATAATATTTATTATTATATACAGTACAGTATAATTATATATATATATATTTTTTTTTTTTTTCTCTCTCTCTTTTTTACCTTGGATAGAGTATGAGCGACAGGTGTACTGGTCCCAGGCTGGTCGGTGACGGTACGTGGGATGAGGCACTGACTGTCCAGCAGATAGTATGGTCCAAGCACGAGGCACAACACTATTATATATACAGTCCAAGTTGTCCCGTACAAGCAAAGTGAAGCCAGTGGGTGGGTGGGACTTATGGAGTTTGTTGACGATGTGGGAGGAGCCTTACCATAGTATCCCCCTCATTGACTCAAACCATTACTGCGGCCGCTTTAAGGGGGTGCGGGAGTAGGGGGGTGCGGGAGTAGGCTTGGGGTGGGTAGAAAGCCTGTAACCTATTCCCGCACCCCCCTAACCCCCCCCCAGCCTGTTCCCCTACTCCCGCACCCTCCCAAATCCCCTGCACCCCCCTAAACCCCCTATTCCCGCACCCCCTTAAACCCATTGTAATCATTCATTTATTTTCTCATAATAAGATGAAGGAAGTGAGGAACAGTTGAAGAGTGACTAGGATCCGAAGGGGCGCCAAAACACTTATTAATGGCCACATCATAATGACAAATGTATACTCTTCCATTTCATGTTATTATTATGTTTCAATGTTTACATCGCTTAGCTTACTGATATTATTGAGGGATTGTAAATATAAAGTACTACATCGGTTTATTAATAAATTTTTTTTTTATTGTTTGATGAATATATATTGTACTGTGTTATGTCTGTATATAATGTTTATAAATACTCAATAGGCCACCATTATTTTTGTTCATCTATCATACATGGTACACAAACTCATTCAACAAACAGATAGATATATACTCAACATTATCTTAATAAAACGTTCTCGTCTTTCTCTTTTTATCTATCTCTGACTTGTACAAATAGGTTCTCTCACGATTGTCTCATTTTCCTATTAACAGCCTTCATGAAATATACACCTTCACTTTATATATATATATATATATATATATATATATATATATATATATATATATATATATATATATATATATATATATATATATATATATATATACAGTATTCCGGTCGCTAAACCTCTTCCTGTTTATAATATAGCTATAAATACTTTACAATCATCTATATACAAATTAAATAATAATAATATCATGTATGTACCGGTATTGTTGGACTCCTTAGGCTAAACCTTAATTTCTTATTTAATATTTCATGCCAACCAATGGCCCCCAATTCCATTTAAATTGATAATGCAAAACTAATATCAGGCCATAATAATTTAGAAAGGCGATTGGCACAAAGACGGAACAAGGAAACAGACAAAATAAATATACACAGTTACACACACTCCAGAAAGTACTAGCGTTGGGTGCGGTTGACAATTTTTACATTATTCTCCACACCTCGGCTTCTACTCTCCTCCTTACCAATGCTTTTTGTATGTTGTATGTGTAGTGTTACGGTGTGACATATCTTCACTATGTCACATCGTCATTATGTTTTAGTAGAGAGAAGTGCTAACATCTTCACTATTTGTTAGATGACACTACTCTATATTATTGTATATAGTTGCTATTATTATATCCCAAGAGTAGTTCCAGGATGACTTTATAATATATGTAACTTATGAAGATATTGTAGAATTAGGGGTAAAAGGGAATAAGAAGAATTGGCCCCTCTTCCTCCCGTCTATTAATCTAATTACGTGCCTCAGTCTACCCGGGGCTGGGGACGTAACAGAATTTGGGGGGGCTGACAGGGATATCTGTAATCATGGATTCTATGCCAAGAAAATTAGTGCAAGACATGCACACAGATTTATTGAAAGAGTTGCACCAAAAAGGTGCACTGAAGAAAGACATGGAGCAAGGGCAGAAAATGAAGCTCTTGCAGCTGCTGTTGAAGAAAGAAATGGAGGAGAAAGCTCAAATCGAGCTTGAGATTGAAAAGCTTTTCAACAGTAGGCACTCCTATATTTTGCCTGTTTAGTTCCACATGCTTGTCTCCTTATATCTCCATTTTCTTGTAATGTAATGTCATACAGTAGTCAATTTTCTCCATAAGTCTGAAGCAACTCTATACTATTATTTAAGAGAAGGATTACTTACCATACAATTATAGGAGGTAAATTTTCTCCATTTATAATAGAATGAACTGGAGGATGGAAATTCATCTTCTGAAAATGGTGAATAAACAATGGAATATGCTACTAGTCAAGAAAACTACTGGTAGAATTAAAACAAATAAATTATAGTAAATTGTAATGTATTGTAATTTCCTGCCATAGGTATATTTACTCCTATTATCAGAAGTTACATAAAGGAGTCTTAGCTTTGTTACCCCATCAATTGTACAACAAATAATATAAAATGATTACTCATTAAAATATCATTTCTTCAGCTTAATAAAATACACTAGCATAACCTAAAGACTGAACCCAACTACATGAAGTTTAATAACATTATAAGTTGACCCTGCAACCTACAACGTATCCATATCATAGGGGAGTGTGGTTCATTTCACTGGGCATTCAATCATTTGTCTTTATTTTCATCATTTTTCTGTTTACCCAGGCTTGGATAAAAGGGAAATAGCGGTTTACTGATGATGACCAATGAATGTTGTTGACAGACCTGTTATTGAACTGACGCACTAAGTCATGTTAAGTGAAGCAGCAGTACTCGAGTGTGGTGGTATACAGTAGTAAAGTCTTAATTCCACTACATTCTCTAGTCACACATTACCTAAAGTCCTGATTCAACCAAAACAGTAAGCGCACATTTGAATCCTCATTTATCTGGCACAAATTCATGAATTTAGTTGTGCTGAATTTGCCATGACTGCAAATCTTAGCAGATAATTACCTACTATATAATTATCCAAGGTCACTGGTCCAGCCAGTTACCCTCTAAGTTTAAATACCATATCCTTCCACATACCAAGCAGCAAGTTTTGCTTAAACTCAATATTTTGTGATTTAAAACTAAGTTAGCCTTCTGGACATTCAAGAGACTCCAACATTAACCCTCGCACACTCGCACAAACACACCATTCACATGCAAATCATACAATTCACCCTCTCCTTGCACTCATAAACACCTACTTCTCAGAACAGACCAATTTCTAATTAGTCTGTGGGCTCTCCAGAAGGCAGTGGCTTGTCAACTTCATGTTTACAGATCTTTATTTTTTATATTTATCATCATTCAAGGACAGGAAGAAAGACACAACTTAGGTCTGTAATCTACTGGTACTCCATATAAGACCCTGAATGCTTAGCCTATATCTGGTAGTAAGATTAAATCTCAGCTGCAACTTTTATCATTAATTTAATAAATCTCCTATCAGATAGACTCGGGCAAAAAGAAACCTCATTAAGAGAATTTCATTAATGTGTATATCTTCTCTCAGAAAACATCCATGGAGCAAGATGTCCAACTTATAGATAGAATAGACATAGAAAATACTGTAAAATTGTAGCACAACTGGCAGGGAAAGTTACAGAACACAGCAGAAGTAATCAGAAACAGGTTAATTGTATTTGGAAATTTCACTCACGCAACAAAAACATCACATTCTGATTGGATTTAAGGGATAACATGATGATGACGATGGTGCAGTTGAGGCTATTCATTCCTACAATCTATGCCAAGAACTTCACTATATCAGTATAGCTTTTGTGTTTTGGCAAAGTTGAGAGGACTTCAATTATCCTGATATAGGTCCTTTAGGCTTCTTTAGTGTACTGTATATATTTTGCCTGACAGAAACAAACATCCTCCATGCATTGAGGGTAACCGTAACTGTCCAGTAGAGTGCTGGCTAAAAGATCTATCATATAAGCAAGCACTTTTTTCTGTATCTGTCCTTCCAACCTCTAATGGCGGGTTTTAGGACGTAGGAATCACACACTCCTCCATTCTCAGGTTAAAGTTCCTTGGTTCACACGCCAAAATGTTCTTCCAACCTCTGACAGTAAGTTGCAGGATATAAGAATCCTTACACTGGCCAAAGGATGAATAAATAAAATATGCTTACAGGAGATAAAAAAAATAATCTCCATTGGTGAGTAGTGGGACGAGAATGGAAGAAAAATGAGCTTATATGAAAAACCCTGGCGTGGTGAGCGGTAGGACGAGGATGAAAAACAATGAGCTTATATGAAAAAACCGTGGAGTGGTGAGCGTTGGGTGGGAAAAGGTGGTGGCCGGACTACAGGTCTCAGGACGAGGAGCTGGAACTCTCTGCTGGCTGGTGTCTTGTAGCAAGCCACAAATCCTGTGGAGGCATGGGGGCGTTCTCTTCATGTAACATGGACATCTTACTGAAGTAGTGCGACGAACGCTTCTTACGTTGACTTGCCTCCTGAAATACAGAACAACCATATTACTGTAGAATGTTGAAGAATTTTGAGGATTTTATACTAGTTCTGATATCCACCTCATGAAATAATGTATACTGTAGATAACATTGATTTGCTGAAGATATCTGATGCATACTGAATTTGTTACAAGATTCGATAGTAAGATAATCAACCTTTACTGAGTTCATAATATACACCATTAGTTTGTGCCTCTATCCCTCAACATGCTACTATGTTAAGACCTTGTGTAGAAAAATATATTTATAATAAAAGGTATATTTCACGGCCATTACCCTGTGTATAATATAACGAGTGCTTACTAAACTGACCATCCATTCCATCATTACCAATGCTTGTTGTGTGTACATGTAATCACTCCTATGTTATGCTCTCATTTACAATACTTCCATATACCTGTCTACTTTGGCTTGTCTATTATTTTATAACATCATGGTACTGAATAACCTATATGGCTTGGTACTTTTATTTTTTATCCCTTCCCTTGATGTACTGTGTCATTGTACTGACCTGCAGTGATGAAGTACCAGCTTGGTCTTCACCTGAGGAGGAAGTCACACCTTCCTCCAGGTGCAGGCTCGGGTTGGAGCCATCCATCTCCATCTCATTGTACAGTGAGAACAGCTGGTCATCAACCCAAGTTGGCTGCAAAACCAATACAATGAAAAACTTACAATTGAATGCCTATAGTTAGTTTGTTTTAAAGTTAAAGCATATTTCATTGGTCTAATGATAAAAGATCATATAGTGCGGCAGACCTGTAGATTACTTTCCAGTGAAGAGATTAATAAAAAATTGTGAAAGTTTGACACAAAACCATTATACTGTATATACTGTATATCACATCACCAAACCTCTCATTCACTCACTGATTCACTCACTCACACACACATCAACAATAAGAAACACAAAATCAACCCCACAAACATACACACCTAAAAACAAAAGCACACGCACACACACACACCTGTTTGATTCCCTTAAGTTTGTCCATGTCGTGACGCAGGACATCCATGAGTTCCTTTGTCTCCAGTTGGTACTTGTAGAGGAGTTCGGGCGTGACCTTCACATTCTCCAGCCACGGGGGGTCACTCAGCACTGGCCTCATCCCTCTCTTCCGCCCCATCCAACTGTGTTCATCCTGCCTGGCCGACAGCTATCAAGTGGATGAAAGAGAGGACGTGTGTGTTTGGGGGAACGAGGTGTTGGGGTTTGTGTTTACCAGTGTGCCGCGTGTCGTCGTAATTATTTGTATTCATATATTTTATATTTTGGTGGTGGTAGGTTGTCAAGTGGCATGATGAGAAGGGGACGGGTATGTGTGTTAGGGGATGAGTTGTTTGGGTTTGTGTTCCAGTGTGTCATCATAGAAAATATTTTATCATTACAGTACAGTGGTAAGATTAGGAGAGGACGGGTGTGCGTTGGGGGACAATGTATTGAGGTTTGTGTTGTTTGTGTTGAATGAGTTGTGTATTATGTGAGTGAAGTGAAGAAATAAGTGATGAGATTCAATGTCAGTGGTTAGCATTTACTCTCAAACAGTAGGCCCTCGATATACAATGAATAATTACAGTTTTTGTATCCAGCACTTCATTTTACACCAAGTCACTCATTGAAGACCAACAAATGTTTTCCCTGGCATCTGTTATTCATTATCATACAGACTAAGTAATTAACTGAGCGTGTGTTAAAAGGATAGTGCTAAATTCATTCATCTATATCGAGGGCCTACAGTATGCAAAAACTGGACTTGATTTTGGACCTCTCACCCTCTCCTTATTTCACAGGTGAGGACACTAAGCAGACGTTTGCCTCACCTTCCCTGATACAGTAATCTCAATTTTTTTCCACTCTTGGTGTTATGAGTGTGTACTGCACTGTTTGTAATGAATCTGTGTATAGTACAGTACACCTTTTTTGTTCATTACACATGCATAAACCCAGTGGATAATGAGGCTAACTCTTATACCTAGTTGAACATAACTCCATATAGACACTGCAACACCACAGATATTTTTGCCTACAGCCCTTAGAATGGAAGCTGTGATTGTTTATTTTTAATACACAGTAATCAATCAAATAAAAAGGTGTGCTTTCATGGGTATCCAGCAGGATCAGACAAGCTTACTCAGCCAACTGTAGTAAGTAGGTGCCACATCTATAATTCTGTATCATCAGTTGAACATATTTAAGTATTGTTTGGAGGAATCAAAAGTTTCTAATTCCCCCAAAGTAACTTATCCCTCCACTATTATTAAAGAGTAAGAGAAGACAAGATATACTGTACAGTACTATAGTCTTTGTAGTGTATCTTGGCCCCTGCGGTGAGGTTAGGACCAGTCCACACTCTTGCTATATGACCTCTCTCTTTCACTCTCCCCCTCTCTTGTCCTCCCGCCTCTTTCCCTGTCGCTCAGCTTATAATTTTTTTCAAATTTTTCCCAATGAGTTTTCCATGAAAAGTTACTGGAAATCGGGAAAACCAAGCTAAGCTATCCTGCACCTACCCTATAAGACATGACAAATATTGCTCCTTCTCGTTGAACTATAATGACCTGGGTGATCCACTGACCACACGGGATGTATGGTAGGCATATCATATGTTGCCAAGTGTAATGGAAGGTATACAAAGTTCAAAGTACTGTAACTGTTTTACCCTCAAAATACTAATAATTCATGAAATTATACAGCCTTATTATGAAAATATATAATTTAATAATAGTTGTTGTGAGAGAGAGGTCATCATTAGGGAGAAAGAGAGAGAGGTGATATGACCAAAGTGCAGACTCCTACCAAACCCACCCCCAGGGCCAAGATATGCTGCAAAGGGTATAGGATTCTACAATTCATTTATATTAGACCCTTGATATAACACAAATAAATTCTTGTATCCACCACTTCAGTTTACACTTGGTTCCTCAGTGAGGACCACCAAATTGTTTTCCCAGGCTTCTGTTATTCATTACCATATAGGCTAAGTGGTCTGATAGTCCTATGTTTGATGACAAGTGTTAAATATGCTAAGTGTTATAAAACAAGGGAACTTTGATACAGAATTGACACAAATGTTTTTTTCTAATCCTTAACAGCAGAGACTAAGGGTAGCATTATCAAATTTTTTCTTAAAGGAAAAGGCGTTACGTTGCTATTTTCACATTGCAATATAATACTGTAGGACCTGAACGACAAAGTGAACTTTTCCTTGAAGTAGTAGTTTAATAATACCACCCTAAGAAGGCAAATAAACAATACCTCATTCAGCTCAGAGTTGTCAGACACATTCTGCATACTGTCGTCGGTGGATTTGTACTCGCCTGGGGAGTATGCTGAGCTGCTTACTGACAACACCATATCACTGTTGGCAGAGAGGAGATAATTATAAATGTTGAAAGAGACACACAGAGTTAGTTATCTAACACATATCAGAGATCATTAATTTTAGTCTGTCAGGATAGGAATATGTACAAGAAATGTTGGGAAATATTTGCTGGATATCAATGTCAATAAGGGATTTAGAGTAAAATGAAGTGGAGTTTTTTTTCCTGTCACTTTCAAGGGTCTACAGCCTGTCAAAGAAGCACAACAAGATAGGGAGATATAACACTTGCATGTTCCACTGAATAGAATCATATACAAAGAAGTTAAAGAGTTGCTTGAAAACATTATGTACAGTGTTGGGTGGGTGTGGAAACATAGTGGAGCCACATTTTGTCAAACCCACCGGATGCTGTGCTTATTACTAATGGAGGTAACCGTACTGTTAAGATTACACACCTGGATACTTCATGCCGCTGCTCCCTGTCATCCATTACCATCTTCTCTTGCTTGCCTGGTGACCCAATACTCTCAGCCTCAGCTCTCACACTGGTTGATTGCGAGAATTGCGATATCTGGAATATAATTATTACTCAATCACTTTCAGCTCTTCAACCATCCTGTATTATTAGGATATATTTCAAAGTAAGCTATAATATTCCTACTGTATCTGTCTGGTCATTGTACTGTATAGCATACACTGCTATACACATCATGCTGTCTCTCCAAACATAAAATTAAATATTTGGCTAGGATTGTCCAGCAGATTTGTATGTTCTTTGCACTACCTCCATATCCCTAGAATGACAGAATGTAAACTAACCTTAGGGGCACATCCCAGTGAGAGGATGGTTGTGTCCTCCACATAGGATCTGATACTTTCGGCCACGTGGGAATGTGAGCTGATTACTTTGCCAGAAGCTGATGCAGTGCTGCCTCTCGCTGACCCTGGCTCTGCCTTCACTGATGTAGCCTGTGAATCCGGCCGTCTCATGTGAGGTGTTGAGTGCTTTGTGGTGAAGCTCTGTAGGCACCAGAACAAATTGTATCGACCAGAAAAAAAAATAGTAGTATATCATCCATGGATTTTCATAGTTTCTCAAGAGCCAAATTTCACACATAAAAAAATGTACTGTCCTTAAACCTGTACATAAAATGGAGTGCATACCTTACTACACTGAGGATTCTGGTCCAGTTCATGATCACTGTCATTGCCAGACCTGTGCTTCTCCCCATCAGACATAGGGACGGCGAGATGTGCGAGTGGTGACGTGACGGCAGTGTGTTGGTAAACCACATTGGGCAGCATGAGTGGTGGAGCATTGAACAGAGGTGGACCCACAGTTTGATACATCACACCAGGAATGTACTGCAGTGGTACCGTCATACCTGCCAAACACAACACAAATACAGTAATGCTTTGTTTTATACTGTTGGTGTGGTTATGAGTGTGTATTGTATTGTTTGTAATGAATCTGTCAGAAGGAACACCCAAAGGATATAAGCTCATCAAATTAACCCACTGCCTAATGCTGAACACTCCTAATACATAAAAAACTTTGATTAATTACAGACAAGTGAAGAAAACCTACAATGACAGACAAAGAGATGGTAATACATCTTTTGTCTGACGTTGTGAGTATTCTTCACCTTGTCAACATTTATGTCAGTATGAATTCTTCTCAAGAAAAACACTTGTTCAAAGATTATAAACTGATAACTGACCTTGTGGCTGGATGAATGTGGGCGGCTGAGGTGGGACAACCAGGGTGGGGCATGGGCGGGGCATGGGCATACTGCTGACGGAGGGGATGGTGGAGATGGAGGGGGCACTGGGGGTTAAGTAGAAGCCCTGCATCAATCCCGGGTAAGACTGGCCCGGCAGGCTGCCAACACTCGGACCCACAGCTGGACCCACCGATCTTTGAGGGGAAAAAGGAATTGAAGTTGTAGTAAGGAGGAAAGATAGATAATGGTAGTGTGTGTGTGTGTGTGTGTGTGTGTGTGTGTGTGTGTGTGTGTTCCAGAGTTGACCAGTTGTGTGTATGAGAGACTATGAGTACTGGTTAACTCTTGCATGAGGGAATTACATGAAAAGCATTAAATATACACTGTTTGTATGCTATTGACGGCCTACTGTTTACAATCTGAGACTCACCCTGTTGACTGGATGTGTGTTTGGTGGTTCTCTGGCTGTACCCAAATGTTGTCAGCCGATGAGCGTTTGAGTGATGAGCCTGAACCTGCCGCAGAGAGAGCCAAGAAGGGTTGTTTGTTGGCACTTGCTTCTTGTTCCAGAACTCCTCCTGACCGCTTCAATCCGCTCTGTTAAGATACGACAATTATATACAACCCAGTGCCAGGCAACAGTGGCTAAATGATACTAAAACAAATGTGAGGTGTTGGGAGTTTGAGATGAAGCTCTGTATGGACAAGAAAAAACTACTATCCAGGGATCTACAATATTTTCTTGAGAACCAAATTCCACAAATAAAAACACCTACTGTATTATCCTTAAACTTCTAATATGAGAGAAAATGTAAAATTCAACATAAAAGCTTTAACTGCATGGGCCAGGTCTGTGAGAGGAAAATGGATGTATTGATAAATGATAAAAAATTAAGAGAAAACAGCAAGTAGCATACAACAACAACTACACCTAAAGCATCTGCAATGTCCTTACCCTATCGAACGGCCTCTTGGTTGGCTTCTTCATGGACTTGATCCTGACCTTGTCCTTACATGGCTTAGTGCCGGCGTTCACCACACCTGTAGAGGTGCGCTGGCTGGCCATGAACATCTTCTGCATGTCTGCGTTGTGTCTGTTAAGCACTGCCTCTGTGAGTTGGACATGTCTGTAAGAGCGACTGTTACTGGAGGTGCGGCCGGTGTCACCACTCCCGCTGCCGTTGCCGGTGCTCTCGCTTTTCCTGTAGACAGAGGCAACTCGGCATGAGGGCAACAAGTATGCACTCTGGGAACTCACCAAGGAGCTTCCAAGTCCAGTATTGCCATATTTTCTGTTGATAAAAAAGTGGAATCAGCAAAACTTATCTACTGTAATTTCTTCATTTCCATATTTCTGTTGACAAAGATGAAATCAGCAAATTTAATCAACTGTAATTTCTTTATCTCCTTTACGGTATAGCCCTTGTTTCTACACACACAAGCAAATCAAGAGAATGATAAAAGAATGATATCACAGAATAGCAGCAGTCAAAATTTTCAATACACATAATGGCGACTGGTTCACATATCTAATCCTTGCGTATATGTACAGTATGATAATTCAAATGAAATTATGCTTTCTTCTTCAATGTAAAAGTGGCAAGCATTAATTAACAAACACTACAGTAATATTTCACTTAGCTTTTCAATGTCATGGTTTTTTGCTATATCTCTAATCCCAGTTATAATATTATAAGCATAGTATCCAAAACATCAGATGGTGTTAATGCGAGACAGTGAGAAAGATACAGAGAGATAGTGAGACGGAATGGATGCGAGCTAAGGAGTGTTAATGACAGAGACAGTTGGGAAGATACAGAGAGATTGAAAGACAGATACAAAGTGTGTGAGACACACACACACACGTACCTGGTGTGGTCACAGTTATCTCCGGAACCCGAGCCTGACTGCGACTGAGAGTTGGTCTGTGAGTGTGACAAGGTCTGGGACTGCTTGTGGTTGCCCGACCCTGCAGAAGAAAAACAAAGTCTCACATTAATCACTGGCATTTCTTTACTACAACACAACTCACCACAATATTTAATCACTGATATTTCCTTTCTACAACTCAACAACAAACTTACCCTCTGGGTCTCACATCAAATACTGTTCTCTCATGTTTTTTTTTAATTATAGGAGAACAAATTGCTTCTCTCTTTCTGATGGATAAAGGGGTAATAATATACTTTCAGGTCACTGGAGTACATGCATTCCTTCAATCCATGACAAGAAACAGGCCAGATCACGTAAATGAAGGTTGCCTGTTTCTCAGAATAGTTTGGAGGAATATTTCGTCTTCAAAATCTGTCCACACCGCATTCCCCCTTTATCATTATACCAACGAGATCACATCGAGTGACTGATATCCATGGCCGGCATAACTTATGAAAATGTGTACAATTCTGAGCATATAATAAAGAACTACAAGTCAACTATGTGCATAAACTTAAGACATCTTATTATATTGTATAACAGAATTTTCTTTCTCCTTCATTTGCCTTAAGAGGAGAAACTCTTGATGGTAAACTGGAGGGCTACTGAATCCTCCAAACTATGTCACGAGCCAGATACTCTATTAGTAACATTGAGGTGATTTGTTTCCTGGGATAGTACAGTATAGAGGAATCAGAAGCTCTCCAATTTACCAAAAAGATGTTCTCCCATAATGAAAACAAACAGGGTTATTATGCCTATTTATAAATTATAATATTTAATTAGCAAAAATAAACCTGACAGGTTTTTCCTTTACAGAAAGTAAAAATGAATAAATATGCGAAAATTTTATATGGCACACTTTTCTCATGTTAATGCAATTTTTTATACAAATTTACTGACACACATTAAGGGGATACTACTCCCTAGACTGTAAATGGGATGACTACAGATTCCTCCAAACTATACCTTGAAATCAACTCCTTATTAGGAACATAATAAGATCAGCTGTTTCCAGGCACAGTTTGGAAAAATCAATAGCCTCCCAATTTCCCACAAGAGACTATTATTTCCCTTAAACCCTCTAACTATAAATGTTCTAGTAAATTATTGCAGATTTACCTAGACTGGATAAATGTGCAACTTCCATCTTACTGTCACCACTCTCATCTGAGGAGATGGTCTTGGGATGACTTCGAAAGAATCTGAAGTAAGAATACATTCTATAAGAATAAACAATTCACCAAAATATTTATATCTTATCATATTATTTACAAACTTTTGAAGTCATATTAATTATACAAGGGACACTATATAGAACAGTAAATTGTTGCCTACCAATTTCTTCAAACTATATAACTAAACAATTCCCTTACTTAAATACAATACAGTACAATATTCAGGGAGTTTGTTTCCTGGTATAGTTTGGAGGAGTCAGTGGCAATCTAATTCACTAACAATCGAGTCTCCCTTTCATTAAAATGTTTTGGGTTTGTAGTGTCTACAAACGACAATAGTGTTTCATCAATTGCAGTAGACCTTCAAATTACACTAACATATTCAACTTTTCTCATATGACTCAGGCCCAGTAGATCACTTAGTACGTGTGGTAAAACAGAAGCCTGGGAAAACATATGTTGGTCTTTAATGAGGGACTGAGTGTAAAATGAAGTGGTAGACATCATCATAGCTTTAAAAGTGTTAATTCAAGATACGACACACAACATCTCATCCTACTCTATGCTCAATGAGGGGCCCTGCTTCAGGTGTGTCTGTTTTACATGTCTGCAACTGTACATTACATTTCTGGCCAATAGTTCTGCAACAAACCTAGACTGAAACTGCCTCGAAAAATGATGCGGAACTACAAGTGTTGGTCTCTACCTGGTTTCGTAATAAGATGCACACAAATGGCTTTCATACACCTGATCCTGGGGGATATTTGATGGTGATTGTTTGGTTCACTTTCTCTGACCCAAAGAAAGGAGAGAAGTTAAGGGGGTAATACACTTTTGGTACATTGGAGTGCCTTGATTCCTCTAAAGTATGCCAGGAAAAAGGACCAGATCAATAATAATATTAATGGTGGTCTGCTGCTTGGAATAGTTTGGGGGAATCAGCAGCTCCAGATTTACCACTAACACTGTACCTCCCCCTTAAAGCCAATATGGTTCTGTCAATACTTCACATCTGTGTGTATGTTTGACCACAAAGGTGTTTACTCTATGGCTGAAGGGGGAACAGTAAGCCCTCGTTTTGCACTGTTGTTGTTATGGGTGTGTATTATACCATTTGTAATAAATCTGAGTACAGTAAGCCCTCATTATCCACTGGGTTTATGGGTGTGTAATGTACAAAGAAGGTTTATTATATGTACACAGATTCCTTAAAAACAGTGCAATTCACACCCATAACAACAGTGGAAAATTTGGGATTACTGTAATTCTATTTTGTATTATCACACTTCCTTAGTCTCCACTCCTACAACCCTCACTATTGGGGAAATAAAGTATACGTATTCGGGTCATGGTCAAGAACATTTGTGGTGTTGATAATGGTGTGGTACCGGTACAATGGCTCTGTTGTGTCTGTACCACACCATCATCTATAACTGATCAAACACTAACAGCAAACTGAATACAGTGACTCTTTTCATAATTACTATAGAAGTGAATAATTTTAATACTGTAGCAATGGACTTGTTATGTTCATTGTTTAATGGAGAAATACGGTGCTGGTGGCAAATCTGAAGCAACTGATTCCTCCAAACTATTCCAAGCAACAACAGGCCAGCCACCATTATAGATGTTAATAGGTCCTGTTCCCTGGCATACTTTAGAGGAAACAAGACACTCTAATATACCAAAAGTGTATTACCCACTTAAGGCTGGTTGCTGACAAAGACAACTTTTCACATGACGTCAATTTATAGAAATAGAGTACGTGTACTATTTAATGTGTACACAACTCAATTCATGGAAACAAAGCATGTGTACTATGTAATGTGTACACAATTCATGGAAACAAAGTATGTGTACTATGTAATGTGTACACAATTCATGGAAACAAAGTATGTGTACTATGTAATATGTACACAATTCATGGAAACAAAGCATGTGTACTATATAATATGTACACAACTCAATTCAGGTCAATAATTCAAATAAATATTATAGTCTGGTACCAGGCTATATAGGCCATTTGGTACAAACTAACTTGAATAATATAAAGCTCTGCAGTCCACATATTTTTATCTCAAATTTTGTGTATAAAGATCCGTAGTACACCTTTTTTTTATCACAAATTTAGTTTTTATGAATACTGTACTGGCAGGAAGATGGACAGAATTTATTAGTCCTACACTGCACATAGGAAATAATATTATTGGCATTGTATTATCATCTCTGGCAAATCATCCTTTTATCATCCTTGTGGTACTAACTTCACGTCTTATTTCAAATTAATCTACTCATGAAAACTTTTACAGTAATTCCATACAAGCTCTCTTGCTAAGCTTAAACGGATAAGAATGGGTGATGAAACATAATTACTTTCCATTCAACACTTTATTTTTGAAGTACTGTATAACAATTTTTTCTGAGTTGTAAGAACTGATAATGAATGTTTACTAACCACAACAATCATAAAAGTGTTAATTTGCCTCGGCCAGCCTGTGTCACCTGCATGAAAAAAAGGAAACGAGAAAAACATTAAATATCATTGTCAAACATAACCATTGTTGCCAAGGTAGTGTTGCTTTCCTACAGCTGAAAGTGTAAATTTTTGAGGTGTGCCAAAAAAAACTATTTTGACAAATTAGAATACACAGCAATGATGTCTGTGAAAAACAATTAACCACTGTCCATATTCCAAAAGTATTATACAGGAACTCACAAACCCTAGAAAAAAATGTACATGGCCAGCCCTGAAGAATGAAGCTAATTTGGCAACACTTTTCACAAAATAACTCTCTACACTAGTCTATTTTTTTCTTGCTTAGACAGAGCACTAACATGATTACCCAAGGTGATTATTCCATATACTGAAATATATTCCATATACTGAAATACCCTCAAGTTTGCACAACGTATTTCATCCCTTACAATATTAGATACAATCCAATAACCTCTTGTTATCCACTATTGTTGTTGTTATGGGCGTGTATTTAACTGTTTTTTATAAATCCATGTTGAGTAACCTTCATTATCCACAGGAGGGCTTATGGTTGTGTAATGTATAAAGAGTGTTTACTACACAGATTCATTACAAACAGTGCAATACACACCCATAATAACAACAGTACAAAACAAGGGATAACTGTATAGTATGTAAGATAACTTCAGCTACTGAAGACTGTGCACATATTAAACAAATAATCATACATGGTAGTAGACCTTTGTTATATAGCATGTATAAATACTTATAACACTGTCCCTTGTTTAAAAACCACTATTATTATTTTTCTAGGCTTCTGTTGTTGATTACCATATAGGCCGTGCTCCACATTTTTATATTTTACAGGGCAAAAATGTACCGGTTTCCTCATACAATGTCTTTCTTGGTAAATTTTATGTTATCCAAAGCAAATTACACCAAAAATGGAGTGAACTAGAAACTTATCTGCAACTTACTGGAATGTACGTAAGATATTCATCAAAGGTCACATTACTTTGAAGGGAATCGATGCATTTTTGCCAGGATTAAAAAAATATATGAACACACTACTGTATAATAAATTTTTAGTGTTATATCTTCCGCCTACTGTAAATGCTTCCTCCAACTAGGCCAAGAAACTGGCTACATTAATATTGGTTTGCTTACTGTGTCCCATTAGGAGAGGAGAGGAGAGGAGAGGAGAGGAGAGAGGAGAGAGGAGAGAGGAGAGAGGAGAGAGGAGAGAGGAGAGGAGAGAGGAGAGAGGAGAGAGGAGAGAGGAGAGGAGAGGAGAGGAGAGGAGAGGAGAGGAGAGGAGAGGAGAGGAGAGGAGAGAGGAGAGGAGAGAGGAGAGGAGAGAGGAGAGAAGTAGAGAGCCCATTGTGTGAGAGAGAGAAAGAATTAGCCCTGGAAGACTGAAAACACAGAACAAGAGACGATCTATAGAAACATGCACAGGAAAAAGAGGGAGGAGTAAGATAATGAACAGAAAAGGAAGTTCACAGAAAGAAAGTGAAATAACCACATAGACAGCAATGATAGAAAATTAAGCCAGAGAGACAGCAAGGATAAAAGAAAGCAACCATTACTAAACAGAGGAAAGTTTATAAAAAGAAAACCACATTACCAGAGTGTGAGCAAGGATAAAAGAAAGCGATCAATGCTAAACAGAGGTGAACCTAGGAAAAGAAAACCATATAACCAGAGAGACAACAAGGATACAAGAAAGTGATCATTGTTAGGCAAGGGTGATAAACATTGGATGGAAAGAAAGAGCGACCATAGATGGGCAAGCCTCCAATAAAACATTTCCACATGATGAGGAAAAGTTGTTGATGTTCTACCTTGGCCAGACTTTAAAGTGTGAGTCCCAATGAGGGTACAAGGTGTCAATCCATATGAAGGAATGCAAGAATGAGGCCAACCAAACATTGAGATATATAGGATAATAATCCCTGCAGGACTCAAACATTTTAAAGAACAGATTGACTAACAGTACTGGTATGATGATACTGCAAAATTGACAAGCACCTTAATAACAAATCACAATGAGAATTTACCCATTCACTTTGATCACTTGAGATAGTTTAGTTTGTGGGACAAAACCAATGGAGTGTTCTGCATGGGAGTGAGCTGATTGGCAATAATTGCTTCTGTTTGTCTAGAATAACTCCTCTGATCACATTAAAATAAGCTCTTGTATCCTTGTTTGCTCACATATGCAGCTTGAGAATGTGTGAACCCAAATACTTAGCTATATAAGAGAAACACAATAGGTGTATTAGTTAACTAGCCAGGAGCCAGAGGGGAGATTGCAAGAGGCTTACCTATGAATGGTTTCCGAATAGTTGAGATGACCATAGGTAGAAGGGGAGTCAGTAGAAGTCACACTCTCCAAGCCTTTCTGCACCTAGAAGTGTAAGGATCATATATCAGCCTAACTCTAGCCGGAAGGGGAAGAACAGGGACGAGGGGAAAAAGAGAGAGTATAAGAAAAGAGAGTGGAATGGGGAAGAAAAATGAGAGGAGACATCCATGGCTTGTTAAGGAAAGATATGGAATGGCATAGGAGTTCTGGATGACTTTTATTCAGCCAGGAAACAGGAACATATGAACAAAAATAATGGGTGTCATGTTTCCTGGAATTGTATATAGGAATTAGTTGATGTCCAAGGTCACTCACGAAACACTCCTCACAAGATGACAACATTTAATAAGATATATACTTCATCAGCCTGGTCAAGTAAATAAACTCTGTCCTGATATACTTGTTTTGTCACACTGTATTATTGTCAAAATCTGAGGGAAATATTTATAGAAGTAGAGGAATTATTTGGCAAACTGGAATTATCAGCTCTAAATTTAATCTTAATCAGCACAGAAAATACTCTACTCTGTACAAACGCAAAAACCCAAACAATACTACAAGAAGCTTAGAGACTCATGGTGCTGGTCTGACTGGGTCCAAGAATGATGTGGTTGATGGAATGTACGGACATCAATACAGTACACAGAGAGTTAATCACCACCAAAAATAAACTACTATGTACACACACAAGAACCCAAACGATTCTACAAGAAGCTCTGAGACTTACAGTGCTGGTCTGGTTGGGTCCGACAATGATGTTTTTGATGGGGAATAGACTGGAGGCGGTGGCGGGGTCCCTGGCTGCGGCTGTGGTGGCAGTGGGTGCAGCCGTGGTGGTCCGTGCACTCATCGTCGCCGTTGAAATCTCGTCCTTCTGCATGTTATCGAGCTCATCCACAAAGGAGCTCATCATGTGGGCCAGTGTTCGTCTCCGCATCTCCTGAGGTCCTTTGCTTGGGTCTTTGTATGTTGCTACAGGCTGTGGGAAAAAAGCAAAACAAAGATGAAGTGACACCAATAAGGGATAGCATTCAATGGGATAGTAGTGTTTGTTTCTGCATCTCGTTGTTTAGGTCCTTGTATGTTGCTACAGGCTGTGGGACAAGGCAAGACAAAGGTGAGGAACAGATTAAGTGACCCCAATATGACAGTACAGTACATGATTTTTGGTGACTTTAATACATGACATGTACAGAAATATAACATGAGAACCTCCACAACTCCCACCTTGGCTAGGAGTTCGATGATCTCATTCTGCGCCTTCTGTGCCTCTTTCAAGACCTCCTCCGGCAGGGGTGTGGGTGCCTTGTCTGCTGGGTCTGTGAAGATGGCTATATCACTTGGCCCCTGTGTGTGATAAGGTTGGGTTACATTAGGTTGGCCAAAAGTTAGTTAACATTTTACAAAGGCTGCCCTATGAATTAAATTCAAGATTGCAGATGTAGTGTGGTACTGCTGTCAGAAATTACAGCAAAAAATTACATTATCTTCAGTACATAGGCCTCAGTTTCTTACCTTAAGTACTTTGTGTTGTCCAATAACAGAATCTATGCGTTTGGTCCAAGGATTGACGAAGCAGAGCCATTCCGTCTGTAGAGTGACCCAGCTGCCATTGAAGGTTCGGAAGCGGTATGGTTTGCTGCGGTGAGGTTTGCCCTGCTCTCGTACCACTGTAAATGCACATCAAAATTGGATATGAATTTGGACCTCTCTTAATGTTTGGTTTTACAAATGAGGACAATAAGCGGGCTGATCTCAGCATTTACTCCTCATCTTTTTCAATATAGAAAAAAAAAAAGCATTCCAAGCATTACATTAACTACTTAATGGTTAATAAGAACCCAAATTAGATAGATCGTTAAAGACATACAGAAATATATTTATAAACAGATAAATACAACCCAAAAAATTATCATACAGAGCTTTTCATAAGCACAGACAACCAGATAAACAAGCCCTGACAAGAAAGAAAAATTTGTCAAAATACTCAATGAACTCACTCTCTTCATATGCCTTCTTCAGTGAGGGCATGTCCTCGGGATGGTAGCAATCAAAGATGGAGTTGCCGGTGAGGTCTTGTGGCAGGTGGCCCAGGTACGGTATGGCCTCGGGGTCGTACTCGGAAAAGTTGCAGGACAGAGAGTGACGCGTGCTGAATGTGCCCATGGCTGGTGTCTCCTTAGGTACTGTTGGGAAGGAGGAGAAGATAACATCACCTTCTAAAACAATCTGCCCTAGTCGTATTTTTTAGTGCAGTAGACTGTACATGTATGAGGGTTTAGTGTTAAAAATGAGTGTGTGGAGTAATACTCACCCCGATAAACACTCTTGATGGGTATAATCTCGGCCAGCAGGGGTGAAGAGTTTGGTCCGCAGGTGGAAGCCGTTTCGTTCATGCATGAAGCGTCGGGGAACTTGAGCACCATCTTGCAGGGTTGGTACACCGTCCGTTTGTTGCGCACACCGAACCCCGAGGTGCGCAGACCGTGGTACATCCGCATCCGGCAGAAGAAGGATGTGCCATAGTTGTCTGCTGAAGGAGGAAGGGAGGGAGGGAGAGGCTCGATAAAGTGGCGTGTGTAATAAATAAATAAAACAAAATGTGCTAAGTCAGACCTTATACAGTAATGGAGAAGGAGACAGAGAGGCAGGACTACAAGCACAAAGGAAAAAAAGAAGGAAAAAACAGACAGCTGAAGACAGGAAATAGAATGACATGGGTCAGAAAGAATTCAAAACTGCCTGGCCATTGAACTTTAAAATGGTAAAAATATTTAATCAATATACTGTATACTATGTACAGTAATTTTTTTTTCCAATTTTACATAAATTATATTCAACGCTTCAAAAAACTCTCTTATTTTCATCCAGGCCAATTCATAAACTAAAAATCCATAACTAATCCATAAACTAAAAATCCATAAATATCCATGCCTTCATCAACAAATACTGCCATTCATCCATCCAGTGTCACACACACCCGTTCATCCAAAACTTTACATCTCAGTTAATCACCTTTTAAAGTGTCATTTCTGAAGGGCATGTTGAGGCCATGAATGATCTTTGATGAGAGGTTGATGGAGTCCTTGGGATATACAAAGTCGATGAAAGACTGTCCCAGCAGCATGTCCTTAGGGAAGCCCAAGACGTCAGTGATGGCTGGGGAGACCTGGAGCACCGTACCGTCCTGAACGCTGATGGCCACCGTGAACCCTCGCTGTTGACACACACACACACGCACATGTCACAAATGTTAACAAGTCATTTGGTCTATATACGTATATAGCTCAGGGCTGCCCGGACAGACAGCTTGAGGAACTTCAACAATAACCACCACCAGTAAAATAAAATAACAAAAAAATATTGAGAGAAAAGCTACCATACTTAATGAATTTTCTTATATGCCAATACCTCATAACAACAAAAATAAATGTGAGAGAAGCTACCGTACGTAATAAAATACTCTATAATTATGCCAATACAGTGTCTCAAAATAACAAAAATAAATGAGGGAGAAGCAACCGTGCGCAATGAAATTTTTGATATGCCTATATCTCAAAATAACAAGAATAAATGAGAGAGAAGCTACTGGACACAATGAAATTTTCTATATGCCAATACTCACTGCACTCTTAAAACTCTTGAGATAGGCTGCCACATCATGGGTGTCACGTGGCAGCTGTGATAACTCCTGACTGGCGAAGGGCACCCCTGTGGGACAACCGGGGCGAGTAAACAACGCTGTGGAGGTGGAGAAAGAAATGCACCAAAATAAATTAATAACATAGCAAGTATCTTTCAACACAAAATTAAACTCAAGTACTGTAGGCCAATAAATCACCATGGAATGCATTATTTCCCCCCCCCGAGTTTGGTTTGCTGAATTATACAAACACTGAAACATTGCACAAACAGCTTGGTCTGTGTACGGCTTACGGGTGAAATTCATCAAGTTTCACTGAGATTTTACCATACTGTAGTTAAAAAATTATTCATTCCATGACATCAACAGCTGGCAATTAAATAATCTAGCTTTTAATTATTGTAATTCGAGTTTAGGTACTTATTAATTTCTCAAAATAGAACTCTGCAACCTGAGAGAAACAATTATATCACAACCACTTTCTATGCTGACTGTAATGAATACTGTACAGTACATCATTTGAGTCTTTTAAAATCAAGTGTGGGTGGTGTTCTATACAGTACATTTTTGCATATTTGTTGGTTGAGTTTATACAACACAGTAAGTTATCAAAATATTGTACCAGTACTATACAATATACCAAAGGAAGTGAAGGAAGTGACTGAGTAAACATAAACTATCAAGTACATTAACGACGACAAATGGACGGAAGGCTGGAGAAGGGGCAATATTAATTCCATCTTGTCATACCTTGTTCTGCTGAGCGTTCCTTGATTTTTCTTATGTAATTGAGCGCCTGAGTGTAGACAAGAGTGGGTTGGTCCGTGTGCTCGTTCGGACTCTCACTAGGCCTATGGCAGTTGAATGTTGACACTGACACTTTCAGACCACCTGACAGAAAATAACACAGTACAGCATTTTGTTTCGGTGAATGAAAATCTCATTAAATCTATGCATGAGAATACATAAATAAATGTGCCTTGAGCTCATGGTTACAAAATTTCAAATCTATGAAATGAACGAATACATGATGACTGTACCGTACTTACTGTTGGGTGTTTCACTGGTCAGCCGAGGGTTGTGTTCTTCTGTTGTTCCAACCACAATATTTCTCTCCTCCTTCTCTTTCTCTTCCTTCTCCTTCAGCAATAGCTTCTCGATTTTCTCTTTGCCCTTCTTCCGTTTGTGGTCTTTGTGTTTTATCTCCTTCAGTCGGTTTGCCCTATTTCATTAAGCAAGAACACAGAACACATGTAAAATTTTGGACTTTTGTTTTAAAATCTAACTAAATATTGAACTGGTATATTCAATAACAATATCCATATCTTCTATTCTTAAGTGTATCACATTAAAGACAGACAAACCATGCATGAAAACTGTACATAATGTTGCAATAAACTTAGTTCTTCATATGGCTGGTTTCATCCTTTCAAAATTACAGAAACTATTGCTGTGAATATAATTAATGAAGAGTCACAGGCAGGGAGGGGGAAGTAGTGTACAGCAAGAACAAAAACCTTCCCCACCACAGTCAGTCAGCCACTCACCTGAAGTCAGCATTGTCGCCAAAACCACTGCTATGACTGGACCCACTGTTGAGACTCTTGCTTCCACTGTAGCTCCTGTTACGAGGAAGAGAAAGTGATAAACACAAAAATAGAAAGTCATTAGCATCATATCTGATTGACCACAAAGAACAATAACACATTCTAGTCTTAATCTCACAAATCTTTGCATTGGCAATTTATCACACAAACAGTACACTACATCAGCTGAGAAAAAAAAACAAGTAAAGGGGCAGGCAACTTAAAGCCATGAGACGGTGGCATTCAAAGAGAGAAAAAACATTTACCGGTAAGAACTCCTCTTTTACATTTTTATTACCCATGATACCCACCCACCTGTGTACTTGCTTAAGTGGGCACAGTACTAACATAGGCCTACTTGTGGTACGGCATTGTTTGTTCCTCAACCATTCTGTCAAGGTAATGCATATTTTAACTCGCCTGTGTACTGTACTTTTTACAATGGTCCACCTTATTTACACTTTACATTCCAGTCACTTTGCAACAGAGATAGGAATATGTGTGTGTGGGTGTGCGTGTATGGTACATGGGTTCGTGTGTGTATGTGTGTCAGGTGTATGGTTATCTGATCTTGGGGAAGTGTGAGGGTGTGTGTGTGTGTGTGTGTGTGTGTGTGTACAGTAGCCTACATGGGTTCGAGTGTGTGTGTGTATGTGTATGTGTGTGTGTGTGTGTGTATGTGTGTGTGTGTGTGTGTGTGTGTGTGTGTGTGTGTGTGTGTGTGTGTGTGTGTGTGTGTGTGTGTGTGTGTGTGTGTGTGTGTGTGTGTGTGTGTGTGTGTGTGTGTGTGTGTGTGTGGTGTACGGTAATCTGATGGTGGTTGGGGGAAGTGAGAAATACACTCTTAGGTGACAAAGCAGTGAGTACAGTAGCAGGTCACAGGGATGGGCTGGTGGGCAGGACTGAGGGTAAGTGAGGCTCTGAGTTAAGGATTGCTATCACCACTACCATCACAGCTGTCAGTTGCTCTATTGTCTTGCTGTTTCCCCACTATACCCCACCCACCCCCGCCTTCCCTCCCTCAACGCACTTTATTCTTGAGGAAATTTTATTTTTACAATCCCAACAATGTCATCTCATTCGTCAATCAAGAAGGTCGTGTTGAACATGACTACCAAGCCTCTGAAATAGACTGATATCTGCCCATAGAGTAACACATACATCTGTGCCACACTGTTACAATCTCTGATACGTCTGTTGTGAAGATGAAACAGCATACCAAGGCTCTTGGTAATGTGCTAACATATTTAATACTTGCCACTAAACACAAGCCCAAGTGATCACTTCATCTGTATGGTAATGAAAAACAGTAGCCTGGAAAAGCATTTTATATTCTTCAATGAGGGACTGAGTGGAATATGAAGTGGTGGATACACATATCTGTAATTGTTTCTTCAAGGGTCTACAGAAATTTAATGGGTAGGCCTACAATGGTTCCTAAATCTCCCCCTTTCTTTTCTCTTTACTTTTTTTTTTGAGCTGGAGCCAAACAGCCTTCAGGGAGAGAGAAGAAGCAAAGGTAGATAGAGCCTACTGTGTCTAGGCCCTCATATGGCTTCTGGTACTCATTTCCATGGCATAGGCTACACACTATACCTGATGTACCAGTACTGGGCCTGTGTTAAAGGACGAGTTTTGAATATGTTGGCATTAGATTGAGGGCCAACTGAATTCATTGTCAATACAGTTAAAAGGTACAGTATTGGACAAAACTCATGTCTGAGGCTGTACCTTGGTGCCCTCACACACACACACACACACACACACCTGCAGCCATGCTATTGTTCTAAGGTGCAGGTGTTCAAGGCCTATACCCAGACACACACACACACACACCTTGCCACATTTGAAAACAATGCTCTGGAGAAAACATGGAGGCAGCAAAGTGTGTTCTGTAGGACTGTATGAATACCACCGTCCATGTACAGTACAGTACTCCACTTTGTTTAACCTGGCAAAATTATACAGACTCCCTCATTTAATTTCTTGGCTAATTTCTCTTCGGTAATTGTAATGCAATCCAGATGAATTACACCAAAAATTTATACAAAAACACAACTTATAAACATAGCAACATACTACTTACAAGGGTATTGGTATATTTTTGGCTTTTTGCTTGGGTAAAAAGAACACACTAATGGAATACAATGTACGGTACAGTAGATTACAGTTGCAGAAAAAAGTTCTTTTTCAACTACAGTACTCAATTCTTCAAAATCTGTCCCATATTATACGAGTTTAGAAATGAGTGTGTGGAAAGGAACTTTTGTCCTCAACTGTACTGTACCGTACGTTCGAAGTATAAGTAGACAACAAATAAACTGTGTTTCATTCCCGTATGTACAGTCATGGACAATATAAACCATCCATATTGGGGTGACTCATGTAAATATTTGACAGCTTCCCTCTATGATATTGACTATACCCACTTCAGCCACAGACAATAACAGGAAGGGATATATTAATAATCTTACCCCTGTTGTGATGGTCCCTGAGATGATGATTCCATGGAGCCATAAGCTGACTCTTGTTGACCTGGATTCTTGGCGTCATCCATGGTTTGTTCTTCCATGGTTTGTTCCTCCATGGCCACTGCTGGGAGGAGGGGAGGGAGAGAGACATGGTTAGGTTATACGAGGCTACATTTACCACCACAAATAGATATGGTAATTAAGTAAAAAATACATTCATGGAAACCTAGACAACTGTTATGTCTATCAAAAAGCTTAAGGGGGTAGGCCTAATTCACTTTTATTACATTGGAGCGCCTTGATTCCTCCAAAGTATGTCATGAAACAACCTCCTTCCATATAGGTGGTGTTTGAAGGACTCACTAACCTCCAAACTATTCACCACTGAAGAGGGCGACAGTCCCTAACACTTTTGCCATAATGTTAAAAAGAAAGTGTTGTCATATGTCATAGAGTTAAATGAAAGTGGAGCATATCCCTTAGGATAGTCTATGTCCTGCTCCAGTATAGAAAATGTCAATAATAACACGTCACGCGCGTCATGGCAACCCACGTCAGATGAACTAGCCTAATGACGTCAGCAGCTTCCCATACTGGATAACAAAGCCAATGGCCTTCAGTCTCTGGGTGTGCTTTTGGATCAATCAATAATCGCCCACTGCTGACCATCTATCTCGTTTAGGGGTCTACAATTTCCGGAGAGAGAGAGAGAGAGTGTGTCTAGATATAAAAGAGGGTTAGTTTTGTTTTGTTAGTTTTTTCTCTCTCTCAGTATGTTGAAAGGTCTTCAGCAAATTCAGCCATTACAATATGGGGGAATGATTAGAAGGGGAAGTAAAAAGACCGGGCTAAGCTTGGGCTAGGAAGACCGTGTAGTATATGAGGGAGGAGACACAGCAAACACGAAATTAATAGAAGGAAAGGAAGAACATAGATGAAAAACAGAAAGAGGACCGCTAGAATCCATAAGGGGGTATTGGAGTGCCATAATTCCCCCAAAGTATGCCAGGAAACAGGACTAAATGAATAATAATAATGGTACCGGGTACTCTGTTGCTTGGAATAATTTGGAGGAATCTGTTGCTCCAGATTTACCAACACTGCATTTCCACTTTAATTAAGATGGTAATACACTTTTGGTATCGTATATTAGAGCGCCCGCAGAGTCCTACAAAGTGTCTTATTGCTGGAAATAGTTTGGAGTAGTCAGCAGCTCCAGACTTACCAACAGTGTACTAGGCTAACCCCTTAAATTAAAATAGGCCTACTGCCCACATCACCGCGGACAATCCAGTCTTGTAATGTGACGGAGAAGCAAGTATACTCACAACACACACACACACACACACACACACATGTAGGCCTATGGAATAATGTCAGACTTGGATATTTTAAGATCGTGTGTGTATGTGTGTGTGTGTGTACAATCTCAGGGGTGGTCTGCAGAGATAGAGAGAGAGAGTGAGAGTTTTTTTTTTATTGTGCGTGAAGGTAGGGCAGGTGTGTACATTGTAGATACGGCAAGTGTGTGGGTAAGGCAGCTGTGTGTATTATATGGAAGACAGTGTATGTGTATAAGTACGGCAGCTGTGTTTACGGTATATAAGGCAGGTGTGTGTATATTAGGGCCTTGGGGCAGATGATGTTGGTAATGGATTTGAGTTCCTCGTTTCATTAACCTATATATAAAAACATATATATATACGGTATATGTCAGCCAGCCAATGTACAATCACAGCAAATAGTCCTACCAATTCCTTCCAATGAAATGGCCTTGAATATGATGATAAACTCTAGCTGTTGGTCACTGTATAGGTTGGTTTATAAGATTCACTCCACTGTCACGCTTTCATGCACCTGATGCAGGACTGTCCAGTGTTACCAAGTCAAGGGTGGGTTTGAAATTCTGGCAATACTGTCAGGGTGGGTCTGATTGCAGTGGGTTTAGTCTGGGTGGTCAGTGGGTTTGGTCAGGGTGGGTTTGATTGCAATGGGTTGGGTCAGGGAGGGTCTGATTACAATGGGTTGGGTCAGGGTGGGTCTGATTACAATGGGTTGGGTCAGGGTGGGTCTGATTACAATGGGTTGGGTCAGGGCGGGTCTGATTACAATGGGTTGGGTCAGGGTGGGTCTGATTGTAATGGGTTGGGTCAGGGTGGGTCTGATTGTAGTGGGTTGGGTCAGGGTGGGTCTGATTGCAGTGGGTTGGGTCAGGGTGGGTCTGATTGCAGTGGGTTGGGTCAGGGTGGGTCTGATTGCAGTGGGTTGGGTCAGGGTGGGTCTGATTGCAGTGGGTTGGGTCAGGGTGGGTCTGATTGCAGTGGCTTGGGTCAGGGTGGGTCTGATTGCAGGGGGTTGGGTCAGGGTGGGTCTGATTAGGACTGAAGGATGACCCGATTAGGACTGAAGGATACCCCAGTCGAGGTTAGGTTAGGTTAGGTTGGGTCAGGTCAGGTTAATTAGTTCGTCTGTCTGCAAAAAGGTTGGGTCGGGTCGGGTCAGGTCAGATTTGTTCGTCTGTCTGCCAAAAAAAAAAATTATATAATGTAACAATACACATTATTTCCGACAAGCAATTCATAAATAAATATATCAAACCCTTACATTACAAAATTATCTGCCTTCCCCCTCAAAAAAAAACAAAAAAAAACACACACACACGGAGAAATGATGGTTCCCTAGTTTTATCACCTAAATAATTAAAGTATACACCTTCTTTAATTATGTATCATCAATAATAATAATAGTAATAATAATAACAATAAATAATTACCTTGGTTGTCAGATTGCGCCATATTCATTCACTTTAATTAATAATATAAGTTAGTGTAGATTCTCTCTCTCGCCACCATTAATGTCAAGTCAATTCACACATGTTCAAATCACTTCACATATATAATTGTGTATTTTATCAACTCACTGTACAATGCACCGTTGTTGATGTTGTTATTATTATTGTATGGGTTATAATCCAGTATGCACCTCACTCCACGAACGCTGATGGTACACTGAAGGCTGGACTAATCTCTTCCTGTCTCTCTGTCTGTTGCATCAGCTGGTCACGCGCACATCGTACCTTCACCATCAGTTGTTGTACATCGTCTCTTGTATCCTATTATTATACCAGTGTAAAGGAGATGATATTCATTCCTTCACACTATGCTACGAATCAGATTTTCTATTGCTAACACTGAAGTCGTTTTCTGTTTCCTGGCATAGCTTGGAGGAAACGGTAGCCCATCAATTCACCAATATATAAGAAATTAATTCTTACACCTATCAGCCCATAGTATGAATGGGCTCACAGTATTCTGTGTTGGACTAAATGTAATATATATTATTAACGCATACTGCAAATCATTTTATATAGTTTCAGTTATACAAAACCCCAAAACAACCTCTTATAGTGAATAAATATAGAGGAAAATTACAGCAGATAGAGGATTTCGTATACACCAATAGTCATCGTACCCTGTGTGGTGTGTGTGACGTGTGTCTATGTGCGCAAGGCCTCACGCACTGGGAAACGTGATCATTCTATCTCGTATTACATGGTTATA
>JAWQEG010002028.1:32500-100000 GCA_033782935.1 Petrolisthes cinctipes | reverse complement strand
ATTTGCTGTCCTTCCTTTCCTTTTTATTTGCTGTCCTTCCTTTCCTTTTTATTTGCTGTCCTTTCTTTCCTTTTTATTTGCTGTCCTTCCTTTCCTTTTTATTTGCTGTCCCTCCTTTCCTTTTTATTTGCTGTCCTTCATTTCCTAACTACTTCGCTGTCTCTCCTTTCCTTCTGTTTCCTTCTTACTCACTGTTCCTCTTTTCCATCTATTTCCTTTCCTTACTACTTTACTATCTATCCTTTCCTTCTATTTCCTTCTTACTCGCTGTTCCTCTTTTCCATCTATTTCCTTTCCTTACTACTTTACTATCTATCTTTTCCTTCTGTTTCCTTCTTACTCGCTATTCCTCTTTTCCATCTATTTCCTTTCCTTACTACTTTACTATCTATCCTATCCTTCTGTTTCCTTAATTCTTACTCGCTGTTCCTCTTTTCCATCTATTTCCTTTCTTACCAGATCTTTTCCATCTATTTCCTCTCCTTACTTGCTATCCCTCCTCTTAATTCTCCTTCATCTCCTTCATGCATGCCACGACGGGTTCTTCAAAGTTTGGTCCATGCAGTTTCAGGATTAACAACACAAACACTGTAACAGGCATTGAATCCACGTGGAGACACACACTACAAGACAATATACTGTAAAATAGAATCCTTATCACAGTTTGGTTTCTCAAGATCAATGTTTATAATTATGTAATGGAGAGGTTTTATCTGTCTGTCTGTCTGTCTGTCTGTCTGTGTCTGTCTGTCTGTCTGGAGTGAGTGCATGAGTGAAAACAATTAATATATAAGGTTGGATATATATTAATGGGGTGCGAGAATAGGGGGACAGGCTTGGGGGGGGGGGGTGCGGGCGGGAGTAGGGGGACAGGCTTGGGGGGGGGGTTAGGGAGGTACGGGAATATATAGGGGACAGGCTTTCTACCCACCCTAAGCCTGTCCCCCTATTCACGCACCCCCCCTAACCCCCTCCCCCCCAAGCCTATCCCCCTACTCCCCTCCCCCCAAGCTTATCCCCTTACTCCCGCCCCCCCCCAAGCCTGTCCCCTTACTCCCGCACCCCCCCAAAGCCTGTCCCCTACTCCCTCAACCCCCTAACCCCCTCCCCCGCAAGCCTGTCCCCTATTATTGCACCCCCTTAAGCAAATATTCTGTTCGTGGTTGGTGATGATGCCAAGATGGATGTGAGGTTGGTTGAAATTCATGGTATATAATTATGCTTCAAATAATAAATAAATATCCAGGTCATGTTGTTTATTATTGTTGTTGTTGTTGAAGTTTGGAATCATCATCATCATCTGACATATTAAGGGGAGTGTATACTTTTGTTACATTGGAGTGCCTTGATTCCTCCAAAGTATGTCATGAAATAGGCACCAGATGAACAAAAATAATGGTGTCCTGTTGCTTGGAATAGTTTGGAGGAATCAGATGCTCCAGATATACCAACACTGTACTCTCCCCTTAAAATTTATAACGCACAAAAAAAAATCGTGTCTCATAATTAATAAGCCACTGGAGCCCCGTTTAATCATTATCCAATTTAGGTCATGTTATTGAAGTTTGGGATCAGCTGACATAGACAAAGCTCCTCCTATATTGTGTACTGCAGCTGTCTCATATTATTTATTATTCTTTTTTTGTAAATTGGAGTGCCTTGATTCCTCCAAAGTATGCTAGGAAACAGCAGGACCAGAAGAGCAAAAATAATGGTGTTCTGTTGCTCGGAATAGTTTTGGAGGATTCTTGCAGTTGCTTCAGATTTACCAACACAAAACTTCTCCCCTTTAATTAATACTCTATCAGATGGCAGGAGACTGGGAAACTAATTGTGGCTCGTGACTATAAAATAATTAACTATAGTCCCTGTCTCCCATCTACTGTCATAGGCCTCAACAACTATATATTATAACTCTTAAACATTTTCCCTCTTATCTTTCTTCCTTCAGTTTCCTTTTATTGTTTTGTTTACATTTTCCCTCTTACCTTTCTTCCTTCAGCTTCCGTTTCCTAAGTGGTCTTTTTTTTTTTTACATTTTCCCTCTTATCTTTCTTCCTTCAGCTTCCTTTCTCCAACAAGTGTCTGTTTTTTGTTTTGTTTACATTTTCCCTCTTATCTTTCTTCCTTCAGCTCCCTTTCTCTTTTTTTCTTTTTACATTTTCCTCTTCTCTTTCCTTCTTCAGTTTTTTTTTATTCTGCTCATGCACTTCTCCCCCTGTCCTTTCCTCTCCCATATATGCTAACTAAGTAAGAGAGACCGACCACCAATTGACTGCTAAACGATACCTAGAGGCTGTTATGTTGTGCGTGTATAACGAGCCAGTGACGTCATTGTGATGTCAACCACCTAAATTGCATCAAGCCTCGACCTTACACACAATTCACACGAGTTAAGGTGTGGGGTGGGGATGGGGACGGGGGGGAGAATCTCTTATAGTTAGTTGGTGGGCGTTACTTCGGACCCGAGGTGGTGGTGGTGGTGGTGACTCGAGTCCTAAGGAGCGCCGAAACCTACCCACCCAGTATCTCCTGCTGGGTACTCAAGAAGGAAAGATTGATTGATTGATTGATTGATTGATATTAGGAAAGAGAAATTATTTGGTTACAGCCTATAATAATATACAGTGGGCCCTCGATATAAAATGATTAAATTTGGAAGTGACTTTTCAACACAGGTTCAGTAAATCATTTATGTCTGTATGGTAATGAATAACAGAAGCCTGGGAAAACATTTGGTATAACACTTGGAAATAAGGAAGAACACAAGCCTTGGAAATCATTTGGAATAAGGAAAAACAGAAGCCTTGGGAAACATTTGGAAATAAGGAAAAACAGAAGCATGGAAAAACACTTGGAAATAAGGAAAAACAGAAGCCTGGGAAAACATTTGGAAATAAGGAATAACAGAAGCCTTGGAGAACATTTGGAAATAAGGAAAAACAGAAGCCTTGGAAAACACTTGGAAATAAGGAAGAACACAAGCCTGGGAAAACATTTGGAAATAAGGAAAAACAGAAGAAGCCTTGGAAAACATATGGTATTCTTCAATGAGGGACTGAGTGTAAAATGAAGTGTTGGATACTAGTAATTGTTCGTTGTATAATTATCAAGGGTGTTGTATACTGTACTGCTGGGTTCTCAAGTATCAAGGTTGACTATATACCAATTCAATTCAATGGGTCGATTCCACAGTGGTTGATAGTGGTTTGTAAGCATGCAAACGAAAGAATATTAGCCGTGTAAATGACTTATGGATGAATTATTTAATGAATTTGGTGAGTAAACTATGCATTGATCATCAATATCTAACTGTTTTAATAGATTTTGTGAATGTGGATACTCAGCTTTTAGATAATAATGAAGCCATACAAGTGTGGTTGGTTGGAAAGGTTGTGGAATCGACCCAATAACGCAAAATCTACTAGACCACACAGCTATAGGGCATTAGGTATGTACAGTTGAGAGAGTTTGTTTACATCCATGGCAGTCCCTCTTACCATAACACACATACATATATAACGACGAAGATGATTGGTAGATGAATTGCCAGGACATTTTTATTTAGAATTCGCCACCCTTAGCAATTCATGAAGGGTAATAATAATAATAAGGGTTAATAATCCCACAAACACATTCAATAAAAAGAATTACGATCTCCGGGGGGGGGGGGGGGGGATTTATAAACTATTTTGATTTTTCAGTTTTCGGTCCTGTAAAGCATATATTTCCATACTGTAGATACTTCATGACTTGGCAGATGTGGGGACAGGACTTTTGCCGCTGACTGTACAGTACTTGGGTATAGACTTGTAAAGGAACTCCCTTCTGCAACTGTACGAAGGCGGTACACGGAATAATAATAATAATAATAATAATAATAATAATAATAATAATAATAATAATAATAACAACAACAACAACTCATTAATTAAGGGATAATACACTTTTGGTACATTGGAGTCCATGCATGTATTCCTCCAAAATATATAATTATGCCAGGAAATAGGAATATATTGACAAACATAATGGTGGTGGTGTCCTGTGGTTGCTTGGAATGGTAAGAATTATGGAATGATGCAGTTGTTCCATAATTACCACCAACAACAACACTGTACTATACCTCCTTAATTAACAACTTATAGCACCGATTAAGCCCGAAGGGAATAAAATAGGCACTAAAATAAGTATGAACGCGATGGGAATTAAAGAAGTGAAGAAGAGAAAGAGGGACATCTAGAAAACAGACACCCTAAACTAAAGTAAGTATGAACGCGATGGGAAAGAAGTGAAGAAGAGAAACAAAGAGGGACATCTAGAAAACAGACACCCTAAACTAAAATAAGTATGAACGCGATGGGAATTAAAGAAGGGAAGAAGAGAAATAAAGAGGGACATCTAGAAAACAGACACCCTCAATGGTACAAATAGGCCAACATCTGTTTTGTGGCATAGTTTGGAGAAATCATAGACCTTCCAATTCACCAACAAGAGCTAGAATCTCCCCTTAAATTAAATAAAAAGACAAAAGACAGATGTGGGACAAGACGCGCGCATATGTCGTGTGAGTGAGTGTGTGTGTGTGGCAGGAGGAGACTCATAAAGAAGGTCATAGAGGGAAGAAATTGAATTGAGAAGTCCGCCCCCATAGAACTTGAAGACCCTGTGTGACAAAAGGGAAGGTTATAGAGAGCTTGGGGTGGGACAACAAACACGATGGAAATGAACAACAGGGACAAAGCGAGACAGCAAGTATATAGAGGAAATATTATAAGGAAATGAGGAACAAGGAGAAGGTGAAACCATGAAGGTAGTATAGGTGGAGTCGCCATTAGGACCTGATTTGTGAAGCCACCAATCTGTCATTTCCGGCGCCTTCAAGATGGCGCATTCCTTTGTATGTCAGGTCAGAAGTCCAATTATCCTAAACATATCTTTGTGTCCGCCATATTGAAGGCGCCGAAAATGACAGTTCGGCGGCTTCACTTAATCCCCTGGATTAGTGAGCCATGGCGACTCCACCTATACTACCTCCATGGGTGAAACAGCAAGAACGTAGGAAATATAAGGAAATGAGGGACAGGGAGAAAGTGATAGAAAGGAGGGACAGCAAGAACGTTGGAAATATAAGGAAATGAGGGACAAGGAGAAGGTGATAGAAAAGAGGGACAGCAAGAACGTTGGAAATATAAGGAAATGAGGGACAAGGAGAAGGTGATAGAAAAGTGGGACAGCAAATACGTCGGAAACTGAAGGAAAGGAGGGACAGAGAGAAAGTGATAGATAGAAAGGTGGGACAGCAAGAACGTAGGAAATATGTGGAAATGAGGGACAGGAAGATAGTGATAGATAGAAAGGTGAAACAGCAAGTATGGAGGAAATATAAGGAAATGAGGGACAGGGAGGTGATGGAAAGGAGGGACAGCAAGAACGTTGGAAATATAAGGAAATGAGGGACAAGGAGAAGGTGATGGAAAGGAGGGACAGGGAGAAAGTGATAGAAAGGTGGGACAGCAAGCACAGAGGGAGGAACGGCACTAGGAAACACGATCAATAATAAGGAAACTCACACATAATAATAATAATAATAATAATAATAATAATAATAATAATAATAAAGGTAGGCTACACTGCATCGATCATCTTCCGGTTTTCGTTCGACTAAAATAACTGTATATATTATTGTTAAATTTCGTCTCGTTAAATTCTTTTCAATAGACACGTGTTGAGCCAGAGCTAAACTTTTTGTATTGATCTTAACAACTGTCGATCTGTGTATGATATTTTGGGCTCATTGTGTGTGTGTGTGCCGTGTGAATGTGTGTGTGTGTGTGTATGTACCTGTGTGTGGGTATGTACAATACCTGTGTGTGTGTGTGTATGTGTGTGTGTGTGTGCCGTGTGTGTGTGTACCTGTGTGTGTGTGTCGTGTGTGTGTGTACCTGTGTGTGTGTGTCGTGTGTGTGTCATGACTGTGTGTGTGTGTCATGACTATGTAGGCGTGTACCTCTGTGTGTGTGTGTGTATGTACCTGTGTGTGTATGTGTGATGACTATGTAGGCGTGTGTGTGTGTGTGTGTGTGTGTGTGTGTGTGTGTGTGTGTGTGCCTGTGTGTGTGTGTGTTGTCTCTCACGTGTCAAATGGAAAAAGCTCTACTATTGTCATTTCAGCAGTTTACCAATTATATCGTAACTTGAAAGGTGTTTTGTACTGAAGATGGGAGAGTGAATAAAGGAAAGAAAAAAAGGGGTAAGAGGAAGAGAGTGAAGAAAGGATAGGAAGAAAAAGGGGTAAGAGGAAGAGTGAAGAAAGGAAAGGAAGAAGAAGGGTAAGAGGAAGAGTGAAGAAAGGATAGGAAGAAGAATGGTTAAGAGGAAGAGTGTGAAGAAAGGATAGGAAGAAGAAGGGTAAGAGGAAGAGTGTGAAGAAAGGATAGGAAGAAGGGTAAGAGGAAGAGTGTGAAGAAAGGATAGGAAGAAGAAGGGTAAGAGGAAGAGTGTGAAGAAAGGATAGGAAGAAAAGGGTAAGAGGAAGAGTGAAGAAAGGATAGGAAGAAGAAGGGTTAAGAGGAAGAGTGTGAAGATAGGAAGAAGAAGGGTAAGAGGAAGAGTGTGAAGAAAGGATAGGAAGAAAAGGGTTAAGAGGAAGAGTGTGAAGAAAGGATAGGAAGAAAAAGGGTTAAGAGGAAGAGTGAAGAAAGGATAGGAAGAAGAAGGGTAAGAGGAAGAGTGTGAAGAAAGGATAGGAAGAAGAAGGGTAAGAGGAAGAGTGTGAAGAAAGGATAGGAAGAAAAAGGGTTAAGAGGAAGAGTGTGAAGAAAGGATAGGAAGAAAAGGGTAAGAGGAAGAGTGAAGAAAGGATAGGAAGAAGAAGGGTTAAGAGGAAGAGTGTGAAGATAGGAAGAAGAAGGGTAAGAGGAAGAGTGTGAAGAAAGGATACGAAGAAAAGGGGTAAGAAGAGAGTGAAGAAAGGATAGGAAGAAAAAGGGTTAAGAGGAAGAGTGAAGAAAGGATAGGAAGAAGAAGAGTTAAGAGGAAGAGTGTGAAGAAAGGATAGGAAGAAAAAGGGTAAGAGGAAGAGAGTGAAGAAAGGAAAGAAGAAAAGTGAAGAAAGGATAGGAAGAAAAGGGTTAAGAGGAAGAGTTAAGAAAGGATAGGAAGAAAAGTGAAGAAAGGATAGGAAGAAAAAGGTGTAAGAGAGAAGTAGAATTGACAAAAGGAGAAAGGAAAAAAAAGATAGAAAGAGGAATTAAGGGTCAGAGAAGTGATCAAGAAAGTTAATGTACTTAATAAAATGTACTTAATTTAATGTACTTAATAAAATGTACCTAATTTAATGTACTTAATAAAATAAAATATACTTAATTTAATGTACTTAATAAAATAAAACGTACTTAATTTAATGTACTTAATAATATGTACTTAATTTAATGTACTTAATTTAATGTACTTAATTTAGTGTACTTAATAAAATGTACTTAATTTATCATACTTAATTTAATGTACTTCATAAAATGTACTTAATAAAATGTACTTAAGTTAATGTACACAAAATGTACTTAATAAAATTTACTTAATAAAATTTACTTAATTTAATGTACTTAATTTAATGTACTTAATAAAATATAGTTAATAAAATGTACTTAATTTAATGTACTTAATAAAATGTACTTAATTTAATGTACTTAATAAAATGTACTTAATTCCAACTCTTGAACTCTTTTTTGTCTTTGTAGAATATGAAACAGAAGAAAACATAATAATAAAATAAGATGATGGGAAGAAAATCCATATAATTATTCGAGTGGATAAAAAAGCAAACACATATATAGGTCATTGAATTTGGTACATATTTTACTACAGAATTAAGGGGGTGCAGGAATAGGGGGGACAGGCTTGGGGGGTTGGGGTTTAGGGGGGTGCGGGAGTAGGGGACAGGCTTGGGGGGTGGGGGTTTAGGGGGGTGCTGGAGTAGGGGACAGGCTTGGGGGGTGGGGGTTTAAAGGGGTGCGGGAGTAATGGACAGGCTTGAGGGGTGCGGGAGTAGGGGGACAGGCTTGGGGGGGATTAGGGGGGTGCGGTAGTAGGGGACAGGCTTGGGGGGTGCGGGAGTAGGGGGACAGGCTTGGGGGGGAGTAGGGGACAGGCTTTCTATCCACACCAAGCCTGTCCCCCTATTCCCGCACCCCCCCCCCCAAGCCTGTTCCCTACACCCGCACCCCCTTAAAAAAAATGGTCCATAAGGAAGTATATTATGTACCAGTTTCACTCCTTGTTTCTTGCCAATCTATAATCTCCCTTCGTAATAAATTAAAGCATTTTTTTTTTTTTTTTTTCAGATTTACAGAATCAATTAGGGAGGGGGGGAATACACTGTCTTGTGGTTCTGTACAGTCGGTGTCAATAATAATCATACACATGGGGTAACTCACGTAACTAGATTTTGATAACTTCCCTCTGTTCCTTAGCTGATTAAACTTTCCAATAAATAGGTTAAGTACCATCTCTTAATTTACTACAAGCAGCTACACACTACAGTACTTATTAACATCATATGTGAACGTGAAAACTAATATTAGACAGTAAATTGTTTGTCATCGTGGAATGGCCTTGGTGAATCTGTCTTTGACGGTGTGGGACTGACTGACTGGCTTCAAGAGTAGGGCTAATATGTTTTTATTGAGCTAACTACTCATCTATCTTTCTCTTCTTTTTTTTAGTTGGATTCATTGGGCTGGGGTCCTCGGATTGATAAAATTCTTGCATTCTCTCCCAGCTTTCTCTCTCTGTGGTCTTTTTTAATAATAAAAAATAGTTACCCACAAGGATAATAGACTAATATTGTATCATCCTTGGTTACCCTTATGTGGATGATTATTATTAACCACGACTGTACATTAGTGTGCCTAGATTCCTCCCCCATGTATATCAGGAAACACAGGACCAACAGATTAAGAAAAACAATGTTGGCCTGTTGTTGTTGTTGTTTGTATTTAAGGAATCAGTTGTTCCAGATTTACCAACACTGTATTATCCCCTTAAATATTACTATACCGTATAATTATCCAATGCAGTACAGTACAGTACATACATTGTCTATTGCATCTGTAATTAGTCTCAACTTAAAAATAGGAACATTATATTTTTATTGGACATGTTTCTTTTACATTATTTCATCACATCTAGACTAGTCCTATACAGTACAGTACTCAACTACAGTAATTATGTATACCGGTATGTAATTCATTGTGACTGTTTTTGATCATGCATAATAATTAAACTTTCGTAAATTACATATACACTGTACTGTACACTCGTGATACGTAATCCCTGACCGGAGACGAACGGTAGGCATCACACATACCCTGCATTTGAACTCGGCATTTGTGTACTGTGTGGGGAAATAAGCAATACCAGGCGATTTGATGCTTTCTGCTCCTCACACTCTGGTCAGAAATTATGTATCACGAGTGTACTATGGTGCACAAAAGTTCATTCCCTCAGCCAGTCGTAATATAACTGAAGCACTTATCAATGGTTCAAACAACTAAATACATTCAGAGGATTAGATGTCGAACTATGCTTTGTTGTTCGAACCACAGGTACTACAATCACGAACCATAATTAATCTTTACCGATCTTGAGTCGAAGCCAGAGATCTCAGAAGCAGGCGATTTCTGGACGACAGCCCACCCAACAGCGTCCTTCAGATCTCGGGCTTCAACTCAGGTAGGCTCAAGATTATGGTCCGAGATTGTCCACACAGTAATTCCGTCATTATGATACAGTAGTTGGTTGAGAGAAACCACTTTTGTACACCATATTACAGTACATTGTAGTTTAGTAGATTCAATTTTTTTCATAAAGCCTCTATGACACAATTGATCTTCATGAGTAAATGTCTATGCACATTACAAATATAATTATAACAGTGTTGTAAACTGTGACTTAAAGGGATAGTACAGTGTTGATGGTAAAAGTGGAGTAACTGATTCCTCCAAACAATTTCAAGCAAGAGGCCACCATTATTTTTGTTAAACTGGTTCTGTTTCCTGGCATTCTTTGGAGTAATCAAGGAGCTCCTATATTATACCTAAAGTATATATAGATTATCCCCTTACTGTACAGAACTAACAACAATGATTATTCAGGTTAATTAAAAGCTTTGTTCGCTACACAATACTCGTGGTTGTTCAAACACTAATAACACACCTTCAACCATTACAGGTTACACAGCATCTAGTGTTGTTAGAGATTAGTGATGGATAATTGGAAAATTCATTGAGGGGGTATATCTGGAGCAAAATATACTGTACCTCCAAACTATTCCAGGCAACAGGATACCATTACAGTATATCTATTATATCTATTTATTGATTGTAAGTCCTGGCATACCTCGGAGGAATCAAGGCACTCCAATGTACCAAATGAATACTGTATTATCCCCTTAATGACACTCTATGATTCAATCTGTTCCATATTTACAGGAGAGAGAGGGTACAGTACAATAAAACTTTAGCTTGTGTTGTCAGGTCACCAGATTTTTAGCATACCATATTTATCTCATTATTATTAATGCAGGTTTTAAATGACTCTATGTTTATATTTCAGTTAACAGTGTTAAGTTATGTATAGGAAGATAAAGCTATTAAAGGGAACGTTCAGTGTTGGTAAACCTGGAGCAACTGATTCCTTCCAATTATTTCAATCTGATCCTGTTCCCAGACATACTTTGGAGGAATCAATTAAGGTGCTCCAATGTACCAAAACTAGCCTATACTATCCCCTTTAAGTAGAAGTGTAACATAATCTTCATCTAAGGACTGGTTGCATGTATTAATTTTCACCTTGAATTGGGACTTTTACTACAGAATTGTACATTAATACTTTAATATTTACTACCAAAACAATGAGAGGAATTGTACTTTCATCAATACGTCCTTCAGTTATATGAACCCAACAAGGTCTAACAATACCTCTTAAGGAGAGATTCTCTTGTTGGTAAATTGGAAGGTCTGTGATTTCTGTAACTATGCCAGGAAACAGAAGACCCAAATGTTACTTTAATGGGGGATCTGACTGCTGTTTCCTAGTATAGTTAGGAAGAATGAGTATCCTTCCAATTTACCAACAAGAGAATCTCCCCTTAATGCATACAAATGGATAAACTGTTAATACTGATTATTATGAAGTACTGTACACACTCACGGACAAATGTGTTGTCATCATCTCGGCTTCTCCCTCCCCACTGTGAAGTTGTGAACCACGAACAACAGTGATGTACACTCGTGATACATAATTTCTGACCCGAGTGTGAGGAGTAGAAAGCTTCGAATCGCCTGGTATTGCTCATTTCCCCACTCAGCACACTTATAGAGGCTGAGTTCGAATGCAGGGTATGTGTGTGTGGTGCCTGCCGTTCGTCTCTGGTCAGAAATTACGTATCACGAGTGTACCTTATCATTTCAAAACCCATAGTAAACTTCACACCATACACGGCAAACCTAGTACTGAACTAAGCCATGATGAGCATTTGATACTAAGGGAGTACAAGAAAATGGATAAACAAAATGGAACAAATAAATGGAACAAAAATCAAGCATAATAAAGGTGGGAGTGCTCACAGTCACACGCAAGTAAGCACACGCACGCATACACACACACCTATATAGGTTATTATGGATTACAGTACTGTGTTTGAGGAAGATGCCTTGTTGGTGTATAGTAGTTGGGTTGGGTGCTTTTTGGTTCACTGAGGGGGACACCAAGTCAACATAATTGTCTGTGGGTATACAGTCGACCTCAGAAATACGTACACACACACACACACTAGGCTTCAAGGATTCATAACACACAGAAAATACAAGTCTATGTAACTGCAACACAATTGATATTAGGTTTGTTATTTTGCAATCACCGAGTCACTTGGTAGACCATTCACTGCAATACTTCCACAATAATGACCTCTCTCTATGATGAGCCTATGTACTGTACGTATTCCTGTGGCCAACTGTAGCCTATATACAGTACTATACTTAGATAATTTTTAAAAATGAGCGTTAACAAATTATTCAGCTATACAAACTGATATATCTTGATTAAAGTAAATAACAAATGATCAAATACTCTTCTTCACTAGAAAGAGAAGGGACAAAACCTCCCATCATTTTAAATATACAGTACTATTTTAAATTTTTTCTAACATTATGAATGAGACACAAAGTTTACTTCTTTGAAAGACTTAGTTTGTAATGCACAACACATGTGACAGCGGTATGATAATGCTACTCAGTAATGCATTATAATAACTGCAGGTAACCAGCCATGACTGAGCACAATCCAGACATTTTTCCATACTTTATTATTACATTTTGAATTAATCATGACTTAGAGGAATATTAATCTACTTCGTCTGAATTCAGGAAAAAAAGAGGACACTGGTACTCAAATGGTCAAGTTAACATGTGAGGCTTTCTGAACAGGAATGGAGTCAAGACCAACCAACCAGACAGAATGGATCTTATGCCACTTTATCCAGACACTGTTATATATCCACATCAGCCCTTCTTTACTCCCTATACTAACAGTTTGCTTCAGACCAACAGTGGCATATGACTGATTCCATCTAATTGGTTGTCTGCTACACAACTCGTGTATACCATAGAACAAGTAAAGATATGTAGAGTAAAAAAAAAATGTGCAGTTGAACACAAACAAAATAAACTACTGTAACTTTGTAGCAGATCCATTAACTTAATGATAAGGAGTGGTAAGGAATATTTCAGAATGTTTTATAGTTTTTGCAATTACAGAACTTACACCCTGTACTGCACTTGAATACAATTAAGTAACATCCCAGCTCTCCTTGTATAGCTTGCCCTTCAGTCCATTAACTCTCCCAGCCAGCAACTATCAATGGGCAATGAATTTTGACTGTGGTACCTGTAACTTTTAGGTATCACATTCACTCACACTATGGGATATACAATAGAAAATGCATGGACCAAGTTATTGTGATGACCAATACAGGGAGTCAGTGTACCGTTATAAACATATGGTAAGGAACAGACACACTGGAAATGGGACCTTCTCTGAGCATAAAGTCTAGTCGTACTCTATACTTGATGTGGAGCCCCATCGCTTTAAGGGAAAAGTACAGTGTTGGTAAATCTGGAACAACTGATTCCCCCAAACTAATCCAAGCAAAAGACCACCATTATTTTTGTTCATCTGGTCATGTGAAACAAAGTACGAAGGAGAGCTGGCTGGCTGGTGAGTTAAAACATTTGGGTTAGACTATACTATATACAAACACTGTTGCTGTTTTCTATCTACTGTAAGCCTCGTCACACAGTCAGTCACAGCTAAGGCTTCTACAAAACATCATGGACTCAAATGTCTACTATAACCTTTTCAAAAGCTTACTCAGAAAGACCACATAATGAATACTCTAGGCCAAATAAACTAACCTCTATGACAAATCTTTAGAAAGTTTTCTCAAGAGGAAAACGTAATTGAACAACTAAATCCTCACTCGCTAATGTATCGTAAACAATACAATAATGGAAGCAGTCATATAGCGCTTTGGCAATAAATTTGAGCTGTTTTCAAGCAATTCATATTAACCCATTCTCATGGTATGCCTAAATAATTTCACTCTATTTACTGATAAGGATAAAGTACACTAAGCACTTCACCATCTCTTCTTGGTTTGTTGCCTCATTCCATTTCTCACACTCTTTTTTGCTTCTTTATTCAAACCAGCAAATTCTGTTAGTAACATATATACAGTATAAGCAAATTATTTCCCTTCATCTACATCCTTATACAGTTCCTTCTCCTTTTACCTTCCCTCCCTCTTCCCTACATGAATTATCATGGACAAAAATTTCGCGCCTCCCTCCTGACTGAGAGACTGTATTTGAGCTGGTAACACAGTTGTTCTCACCTCCTCTCCCTCTCTCTCAAGTCACACCCCTTCCCTACTCTCTCTCGCAAGTCTTGCGGGACTTAAGAGAGAGAGAGAGAGGAGGTGGGATCAACAGTGTTACCAGCTTAAATAAAGTTTCTCAGTCAGTAGGGGGGGTGCAATATTTTTGTCCACTATAGTACTTTTATCCTTTTCTCAGTCTTTCTTATTTACAGGATTCATATTTTTCTCTTGTTTTCACATTTACTCCACCTACTATTCTTTACTTTCCTTACCCATTGTTCCATTCCTTTCCTCTCTTCCTTTCATTCACCAATTCTCTCCTATCATTCTCTCTCTTTCACCCTGCTTTTCTTTTCGATTGTTCCCGTGAACCTTTTATTCCACCTGTCCCCCCCTCCCCCCTATTGTTACCCCTCATCATCATCCTCCTGCTCCTCCCCAGTCTCCTCACCCTCACCCTTTAATTCCTCCTCAACCTTTCATTCCACTTTTATCCTCCTATCGTTCCCCTTCGTCATCCTCCTTCTTCTCCCCGGCCTCGTCACCCTCGCTATTGTTACCAGCCCTGTTAGACATGGCAGCAGCAGCAGCGGCCTCCCTCTCGTCTATTTCCTCAAAGGACGAGCCGGTGTTTGCATCGCTCTCCTCCCCTCCCTGGGAACCTGAGTCACTGGCATCAACTGGCTCTGTAGTGGCTGGGATGGGTGCCTGGGATTGAGAAGGGGTGGCTAGGGTAAGGAGTGGGGTTGTAGGGGTAGGAAGAGGAGCATGGGGTGGAGGTGTGGCAGGGACTGGAGCATGGGATGGAGGTGTGGTGGCAGGGACTGGGGCATGGGGTGGAGGTGTGGCAGGAACAGGAGCATGAGACACAGGATTAGCAAGGACTGGAGGAGTATCAAGGAGAGGAGCAAGGACTGGAGGGGTGTCAGGAGCACTAAAGGAAGGAATATGGGCTGGGGGTGTAGGAGGGGGAGGCATAAGATTCACATCCTCAGGTGCAGGAGTTGGAGTGGGATTATCCAAGGCATCTCCTGTTCAAGAGAAGAGATAACACATGTTAACTGTGGAATACAACACTTACAATTTTGTGAATGTAGAATGGTAGTAAATAACAAACACAACTTCAAAACAGGTGCATTGGTTTAGAGAAGATGTACACCGATTGGGCTCGACTTATAATAGTAATTGATGAAGGTCCAAGTTGGGCTGAAGCGTTGTACATACATCTCCTTCTTCACTAATAATTCTGATTAATGAATTGTAACGGTGAAATATTAACCCATACTATATACTAAGAGGAAACAAAATTATGCCATGCAGCAGTGCAGACCAAGAAGCAAAAGTGGTTGTAAGGCTGGACAGAGAAAAACAATTCATCTTTTGATAGAAGCTGAAATTAAGGAACAGCAAACATAACAAGAAGCAGAGTATGACTACAGAAAGGGAGTGATTCAAGCACGTATACATGCAGTTTCACAATGCTATGATGTAGAAAATAGCAAGAAAAACACATAACAGGCAGCCCTTAATACATCATGAATAAATACTTCATCCACCACATCATTTTATGGTCAGTCCCTCACTCAAGGCTACCAAATGTTTTCCCAGGTTTTAGTTATTTATTACCATAGAGGCTAAGTGATCAACTGGGCCTGAGGGAGAGTATGAAATGAAGTGATGAACACAAGTATCATTTGTTATATCGAGGGTTTACTCTACCATCCTATGTCAGGGAACATGGGCTGTGCATAATATAAGTACAGTACCATCAAATTTACACTGAGGGGCCACTTTCTATTGATATCAAAGTGTTGCTGACATATATACTAAAGTATTCTTCTTAAGACATCACACACAGAACACGTTTTTAACCTCACTATACTTTAAGCATCTTTAGAAGTTGGCGCTCCAGTTAAAGATTGATGGTATTTATATGTTATTAGTCGTTTTATTATGAGCTGTGTGTCATAATACTTTAAAAAATGATGGTTCAGAGTGAAAGGAGAGTAAAAACAGGGAAAGGTGGAGACTTCTGCTGTGGCCATCCCCATGGGGAAGTTCTTGGAGGAAATGAGGTGTTAGTTACAGATAGAAAGAGTACAGGTGATAACTTGACAAAGAGACCAGTATAGGTGTATATTGTTTTATAGTATGGGTCCGGGGATTGGACTGCTGTATTATCAATGATATAATTCAATGATTTTCCCAGGGTATATGTAGCCTATGTATGAAGGAAAAACTAACCTTTAAGCAGGGATATGGGAGGTGAGGGTAGTGGTGGTTGTATCGGTGGGGTATCATAGGTGGCAGAGGGACAAGGGATAGCTGAGAGCGTGCTAGGGTTGGTGGTGGTGGTGTTGGCTGGGTATGATGGTGGCTGTTCTGGTGGTGGTGGTGGTGGTGGTGGGTGGCTGAGGCTCTCGTCTGCACCACTATCGGAACATTCAGAGTCGCCTGTGTCGTAATGAAATACTCCTTTGAACTTTTGCAGTCTGGAGGCATTTGGTTCATGGCCATTCCATTAAGGACAGATAAGACACACAGGTAGGAGGTTTGGACATAAAGCACGAGAGAGAAGTATCGCCCCATTAGTACCAAAGGCTATACAGTAATACCACGGCCGCTTTATGTCATTTGGTCTGCGTTAAATCCGACTTCACACTACTTTTCTAGAGTAAATATTAGTTCAGTGTATGTCATTATATCTGACTTTACATTACATTTAAAATAAAGAGGTTACATATGCCTGTATCTAAAATAAATAGATACATAAAGTTTAACAGTAAAATATAATTATGAGAAGCTAAAAACAATTTAAAATACAATAAAAACACATTAAAAATATGAAAGGATATGAAAAATTGTCGTGTTGCAATGGTCGATGGTACTGACTATAATTCATTATAGGAAATGTATATTTTTCCGCATGTTATTTAAGGGGAAATCTGGGATACGTCGCGACCTATGGAACCAATTAATAAATACGGTGGGGTATTACTGTATGTATGTTTTTTTCTATGCCCGATTCTCAATGCTGGATCGCAAAGAAAGGAGGACGCAAAACTTATGTCTCCAATGGTACACAAATCCTGTTAACTAGACCAAAAATAGTTACCCTTACCCAAAAAAATAACAAATACCAATAAAGTTAAGCCAGTCACAGAAGCACACCGGCACCAACTCCCCTAAAAGCCAACCAGAGAGGAGAATATTTACATTCAGCATTGCTCTAGCACACTTGCAAATAGCTTAAAAGGTACCCACCACTTGATAACACTCTCAAAGTTTTTATAAAGGCAACATTACACAGTGAACTTGTTTACAGTAGGTATATACTGTTTATGTGAACTGAAACTCTTATTAGGGGGAAAATTTTCACATAATTTGCTTAAACAAAATAATGAGACTTTTAAGAACAAAATTACACAAGGATGGAAGTTGCTTTGTGGTTAATGTTCCTAAAACCAGTTCTTAGGTGATCTCATACTTATACAAAAAAATAGAGCTTCCAGTGAGTGATATACGGTACACTTGTCAACAAACAAAAGTGCCGTCACCTCTTGAAAGATAACATAAAAAAACATGATCCAATAAACATATTCATCAAGTATAGTAAGATTTTAACAGCTTACAGTATAGTACTCTTTGTGATTGTGATTAAGGGGGTGCGGGAATAGGGGGACAGGCTTGGGGGGGCTTTAGGGGGGTGCGGGAGTAGGGGGACAGGCTTGGGGGGGGGTTAGGGGGGTGCGGGAATAGGTTACAGGCTTTCTACCCACCCCAAGCCTGTCCCCCTATTCCCGCACCCCCCCCAGTTCCCCCCCAAGCCTGTCCCCCTACTCTCACATACCCCCAAGTTCCCCCCCAAGCTTGTCCCCTACTCCCGCACCCCCTTAATAACTTGAAAGATAAAGTGACAGCTCTATTGTTGGTGGCTGTGGAGTATCCAGAAATAATAAAACAAGTTGAATCAAAACCCTGAGAGTGTTAATACAGTATATACGGTAGTCAGTAAAGTGATGGTGAATGACTCCTCCATAATAAGCAGCTCAAAGTCAACACCCATGACCAAAGAACCACATTTGAATACAGCAATACCTTGTTTTCCACTGTTGTTGTTATGGGTGTAGATTCCAATGTTTATAATGAATCTGTGTACTGTACATTGAATGAATCTTTGTTTATCACACACCTATAAATCCAGTGGATAATGAAGGTTCACTGTACAGATTCATAGAAAATGGTAAAATACACACCCATATCACAAGTGGAATATGAGGGATTGTTGATAAATATTATAATTATACAGTCGGCAAAAAAAATATTGGAGCCAATCCTTACATTGAAATTAATTACATGTATACTTATCCATAGGGTGGTTCCAATACTTTTTTTGCCGACAGTACACTGCAAGGCACTTTGTAAATATCATTAACTTATTTCATATCATTAGTGCCAAACTGCTACAGGTAATGTTTATATTTATATAATCGAGATGAGACATGCATGCTATTATTTTACCTCTAACAAAGGAGCCGGACTCGTTCCATGAGTAGCCGGAGGTCTCAGTTCGGTCGTCATCAAAGTCATTCTGTTGAGGCAGAGAAATTATTACAACTGAAATGCTGCAAGATTTTCCTCAACACTCTACAATACTTTGTGATGCATTAATAACCCATTCATTTGATGTATGTAAGAAGTCTCCTGTCAAAGTCTCCATTAATTCCTTCACCAGTTCCTGTGTTCAAGTAGAGTAGTGAGTGGCCAATATTAATTTCTTGAGGAACACGATATCACAAACACACACGTCACATCTTCTACAATGAGAGAAGTCTTTATTTTTGTACAATATTTTCACCTTTTCTTTTTTTATTGTGATCTTTCATATAATACGGTAAAAAAAAAAAAAAATGAACTGTAGGGAAGAATAGTGTTTTATATTCTGTATAAACAACATACAGTACTGTACATATCCAACCATAGCTTCCTTGTGTTCCTCACCTCTTCATCGTTGTCTTCATTAGGTTGAACCTCTGGGACACAGAAGTCATCTTGCTGGGCCAGGGGTCCGATGAAGATAATTTCACCACGTTTGCAGTCGTACACTTCCAGGAATGGCCAGGCACAGAGACTCCTTGTTTCTGTGGCAGTGAAGATGGCAGTGAGATAATCATGATCATTACATTCATTGACATTGCAATTCTCTTACTCGTCCTCACAATATACATCACAATCATTAGCTTCCTTGTAACTAAAATTGCAAACATTGTCAATGTTTTTATCTCTCTCTCTCTCACCAACATACTCCCGGAGTGCAGGGTAAACCTTCATGATGGCTACCACAATAGATATAGTGCTCTTGTAAGGGAAGGAGGCCTGTACAGCGTGGTCAATGGCCGGGAAGGTAGCAAAGCGATACCCATTTTCCTCCAGCAGCTTGCGGTGGTCTGGGTCGACTCGGGATCCGTTCTCAGCCAGGATAACCCCAACAATATAACGCAGCTTCTGGGGCTGCTTCTGTTATGTCAGGGAGGTGGATTTTAAGGGGATAATATAGTGTTGGTACAAATGGAGCAACTGATACCTCAAAACTATTCCAAGCAAGGGAATACTGTACCATTAATTTTGTTAATCTGGTCCTGTTTCCTGGCATACTTTGGAGGAATCTAATCACTCCATTGTACCAAAAGTGTGGGGATACTCTCTCATGGTCAAATTGCAGGGCTATTGAATCCTCCATGACATACCAAGAAAAAGACCACCTTAGTAGAAGAGTAAGGGATATGTTTACTCTATTAATCATTACCATACATATTAAATGATTTACTGTGTCAGCTTAATATTGACAGCCTACTGTATCTTAAAGTGTTGATTCAAATAAGGTGAAGTGTGTGTGTGTGTGTTTCAAATTTAAAATCCTTTCTACAGTAGATATAATAATTTGAATAAGACCTTCACTTACCATCTTGGGGTTGTCATAGTAAACCCCAACAGTGCGGTATTCAGGCAGGAGGGTGTGTATCTGAGTGAACAGTGCCCCAGACTCCTTGTAGGGACCTCGGGCAAACTGGTAGGCAATGTACACCTCACCGATATCTGGCCTGAGGTGGTGGTGGTGGTGGGGAAAAGTTAAAAAAAAGATATGACGGGGAGATTCTCTTGTTGGTAAAGTGGAAGGCTACTGATTTCTCCTAACTCTGCCAGAATCCAGACACCCTCATTGGTTCTAGAAGGGGACCCGATCGGTTTCGTGGCACAGGAGGAATCAGAGACCTTCCAATTCACCAACAAAAGAATCTCCCCTTAAAGCCAAGTAATTAAACAAAGGAGTAATTCTGAAGAACAATTCCACCTGGACATTTCCAACTCTATATAATTTTTCATGTATATGTTTGGGTGTTCAATTTATTTTCTAACAAAATTGTTGTGAGGAAAGAACCTTTAATCTGAACTGACCTGACCTGACCCAACCAAAACCTAACATGACCTAACCAAACCAACTCAATTAAGTTTTAATTAGGAGTGGCACGACCTCTGAGCAAGGGTGGCAGTACGGGACGGTATGGTATTTTTTTCATCTAAAAGTACAGTACGAAATTACGGTATGATATTTCTAAAGTTCAGTATGAAATTACGGTACGATATTTTTAAGAGTGCGGAATTACTATATATTTTTTTGTAACATATTGTACTGCCACCCTTGCCTCTAAGATATGGTTAGACTGGATAAAGGCAGGTTGTTGTCATCATCGTCATCAACAGACTCAACACTATGGATATTCTTTCATATAACAAAAAAGACAGACCATCACTACCGATACTCACTTGCACGTCCTGACCTCCACCGGTTCAAAGATTCCCGAGTGAATGAGTAGACCGATGATAGTGATGAGGACCACCAACAGCAACACCACAAACCCCCACAGCAGGGCCGTCTCAGTCTCCATCCTTCTCTGATCTCTCTCTCTCTCTATCTATCTTATCTATCTATCTATCTCTCTCTCTCTCTCTCTTGCGTACCACCACTGCTGGCACCAGATTAGAGTACCCCTTTGTACTTTGGTATTAAATAAGGGAAGGGATATCTGACCTAGCTTTCCTTTTCAATTACTGTACTAACTTACTAGAACCAAGTACGGTGATTGATACTGGTTCAGGTCCGATAAAGTCGCGAGTATTATTAATATTATTCGCCGAGTAAAATATAAATTGCTCGGCGGCTCAGGTCAAATGTCAGCTAAAGTCCAATGTCAAGAAGTATTACACCAGCTGCAGTTAAAAAAAATATATATACGGTATATATATTGTTTGATAAATATATATGCCTCTATACTGTATTATATCTGTTAGCATTTGTCTCAAGTAACTTACATATTAATACATTACTGTACCGATATATATTCACTAATAAAGCCACATACAGTATACCAGTAAATAATCAATCTTTATATTATTATTATTATTAGTTACGTGATTTTATCAGTGCAACAACTTATCACCATTTATTTTATTAATCTTTTATATTATTATCATTATTATTATTATTTTATGTGAGTTTATCAGTGTAAAAACTCGGTGTCAAGTCCAAAAAGTCACTTATTTTTATCTTATTTCTGACTGTCCCCTCTAACTCTCCACATTCCTACACTCTCCACGGGTATACAGGATACTAGTGTACTGGTGTAGGAACTAGGGAGGATGTAATGATGATAATTTAACTAGTAATGTATGTATGTGTGTGTAGAGTCCCAATATTATTACGTCTAGTCCTCAAAAAGTCACTTATTTATCTTATTTCTGACTGTCTCCTCTAACTCTCCACATTCCTACACTCTCCACGGACACTCCAACACTCTCCACGGGTACACAGGATAGTGGAGGTATAGTGTAAGGGGAAAATAATAATGATTTTTAACTAGAAATGTGTGAAAATAATGTTTTTGTTGTTTGGGGTAATCAGCTGACTATAAGGTTAATATCAGTGTTGCCAGGTCTGCTTGGCGTCACTCCCTCATTCATTTCCCCAGCTTGCCTTCCTTCAGAATTTCTTTTTTTTTATCTCACTAGTTTTCCTTTTTTTTTTTTTTTTTTTTTTACCTCACTAATTCTCTGTTTATAAATTACTCTTGAAGTTTCACCAGCTTCAACAACATGAGAATAATTCCCCTGCTGCTTACTCTTGAATTTCCCCAGCTTCAACATCAGAATGTCTTTTTTTTATCTCACTAGTTTTCCTTTTTTTTTTTTTTTTTTTTTTTTACCTCACTAATAATCCTCTGTTTATTACTCTTGTAGTTTCACCAGCTTCAACATCAGAATAATTCCTCTGCTGCTTCCTCTTGAATTTCCCCAGGTTGCCATCAGAATTTCTTTTTTTTATCTCACTAGTTTTCCTTTCTTTTTTTTTAACCTCACTAATTCTCTGTTTAATACTCTTGAAGTTTCACCGGCTTCAACATCATCAGAATAATTCCCCTGCTGCTTACTCTTGAATTTTCCCAGCTTCAACATCAGAATTTCCCTTTTTACCTCACTAATTCCCTGCCTGTTTACTGTTGTCTTTTTTCCCAGCTTCAACCATGGAGGTATGTGTACATCATCAGAATTTCCCTTTTTACCCCAGCCTGTGTATCTCGTTGAATTTCTCCAGCTTCAGCAACAGTTTATTATATATAGTCTGTACCCTGTGGCTTTTCTAACGTATTAACCCTTGTAATGGCCAGTACTACTAACACTACTTCTGTGGATTTCCCTTCACACAGATTCCTCAAAAGTCCGGCATTAAAAGGTTATAAGGCATATTACGAGTAGGCCTATATACAGTATAAGTTTTCTGGAACTCTAATATCTCTTCCATTGTATGTATGTACCTTGCATATTTGTGTCAATTTGCCCATCCTCTTCTAGATAGTGTGTACAGTATTTGTCAGGACAGCTCCTCAGGTGTACAAATACTCCTTACCAATACAGTTCCAAGCTCAACCATAAAAAAGCCAACACTGTTATTCAGCAAACTATACACTATGATGACATGTAGATAAATAGACATAGCCAAATTAATGGTGGCTCCAGTATAAAACAAAAGCACAGAAAATAATTCCTCTTACAACTCACTCTGTACCATCATTAATAATAATAATACAGTAAGGATAATTCAAACAATGGATGCAGTAAGAAAATGTTTTACTTAGTGACCCAGTAACACTTGCTCTGCCCGAAAGCTAAGGAGTGAAAGAGTGAATGGTGAATGCCAAACCCATTACAGTACAGTACAGTATATTGTGATGCCAGTTCATGAGTGCTCAAAAGCTGACCCTGGCTGATTATAATATACAGTAATAGCTTGAGTTGGCACCAAACACTGATTCACAGAGAAACTGAGGCTGTAGTGAGGGGGTTTCAGATATAGAGTGAATGTATAGTTGATCAATTGACTACCGCTCAGGTGGGGCTCGGTTTTTCCACTATCAATCATCAGAAGTTTTAATTCCTAATGGTGGTTGTCGCGAGGTTTGCACTGATAGTCTCCTGGTCAACTATACACTTGCTCTGTAATCTGACTATGAGCTGTGGATAGCAGGTGTTACATTTATTTATTATTGTACAGACGTGGTTGGGGCTACACTTGTGGGTACTGATGCCATTTTAGCAGTTTTATCCAAGGCTGATGGTGTAGATTTTCAATGTCTGTGAGGATTTTTTTTTTTTTGGGTGGGTGGGTGGGAATGAGTGTTTGGTGATGGCATTCATGTACATAAGCCAAAAACACAGACATTCCAGTACTGTGCCCCATAAAAATAAAGTATTCACAGGCATTGAAAGCTTACACCATCAACCAACTATGTAAAACTAGGCTAGACTGGCAACTGTGCTTGTGGGGGGCAGCTGTGGTGGTGCAAATGTGGTACGAACATGCAATTAGTATCTTTTTTTTTTTACATAAACCAGCGGAGAAAACAAAGTGTACAAGGGTAATAATAAATCAGATAATAAAAACTACATTATGTAAATTCTAAGAGCCTGGTATTTTATAAACATTAAAAAAAAATCTTTGGTAAAGAATGAAAGGGGAGAAAACTTAAACTCTAAACAAAAAAGCAACACTTAGAAAAAACACTGGAATGATACCCATCATTTGCTGTAACAACCACATGTGCTATACTCAACTGTTGGGGTTATGTATTTATTAACACTTACAACAACACTCAGGTAATTTTTTTTAGTTTGATACTATTTTTCAATTTTGCATCAATGACAATTCCATAGCTGTTTTGTTATAATATAAGTTCTCTTAGCATTTATGCAAAAAATACGACCCATTTTTATCTAAGTAGGAAGTTTGTAGAAAGACATAATATCAGGTTTGATTGTTCAACACTAGTAATGCATCCTGAACCTCTGAACTAACAGGTAATACCGATACATTACGCCTGGAAGAGTCATCAATGTTGTGCCTTGAATTATCTGAAACCAAATTGTGGATCGGACAAGAGTCAAACAAACCGGTGTCGTCTCTCTGGCAACAGTGTGGAAACTACTGCAACCAGAACAACTTTTATCATTTTGACCTACACACACAATGAATGACTGATTGTTTGAGTAATGGGAAAAAGAACACAAATACTGGCTACAGGAGATAAGAAGAGATAGATATACTGATAGGAAATGAAATAGCAGAGATAGATATACTATACTGTACTGTACTGACAGGATATGGAGTACTGAAATCTGTGAAAGACATACTGTAGTGTCAACAAATCACTTGAACAAAGGGGAAAGAAAAAGTGAAAAGGGGTATTGATGATGATACTTAACACCTAGTACAGTATGACTAACAACAACAATTTTTTTTTTTTTTTAATCAGAGTTGATTGAGGATATCAGTACTTCAAGAATCCATCCTTCTTGCTTATCCAGGTTGACTGCTGGATGAAACCGAGCTCACGTTTTGGAAAGGGGCACACACCAACATTAATATTTTGCTTTTTATTCTATTAATAAGAGATGTGGGGCAACAAACTAAAACTGATTTAATGCACAAGAAAAGGGAAGGAAACAGAGCTCCGTGTTATCATATTCCATACAACTTGGCTATGCTTGAAGTTTTGGTTTCTGAGTAGAAAATACCAATAAACAGTATATATAGGACCTATAGTATGTATAACAAGTAAAATAGGTTAAAAGTTTTAATTTTCATATGTCTAACTATACTGAAGTGGTAAATATCAGAGTACAGTATCAACATATTTTATACAGGAGAAAGTAGCCCAGGGTAATTTAACTAAATAAGTTCAACCTACCCACATATTAATGAACACCAAAATAACCTGAAATATTACTGGTTGCAGTAGTTTTCATTCCCCTGCCATGCAAGAGACTAACCTCTGAACGCCATGTGGGTGACTAGTGCCATACGTCCAGACTCTGGAGCCGTACTTGAGGGTGTCCTAACCATTGTTGCTCTCCTGTAATACTCGTAAATCCAACACCTACCTAGCAGGCTCTACACTATAAAAACTTCTCTTATTTACTCAGGGATAGGATACCCTCAAATGAGTTCAGAGCCTGGGATATCTTTAGTACTCTTGAGTACAAACCAGGAATATCGTTTTAATCGTACCCGTCACAAGAACAGCTAAATGCTAACTTTGTACTCACTTTTGATGGCACAAATTACTGATGGTGGTTTCAAAAATTTAGCACACGTCATATAAAATTCATCTATGAAATAAAAACTCTATTCTCTTTACATTAAAAACACTTTAAAAAAAAAGCATTCCATTCACATTTGGAAAAGGTGAAGCCAAAATACATATGTACAGGTAATAATAACATTTACAAGAGATGAATCCAGTTTTGTTGTGAGACTGCCATGTTTGCATCCTGCTTGTCAAGGTTACACATTGTGGTGGGTTCTATGGTAGCATCATTGGTTGTGTGAAATGAATGACATGAAATTTCTCTATGTAAAAAAAAAATGCCATAGCACTGCTATGGTCTATTTTTAACTAAGAAATTGACAGCAAAATATTTAGAAATCTTTTTTTTAACTCTATAACATTCCCATGAACTATTTTACTTGAGCCCTGAAAAAAATGTGATCTTTCAAAAAGACCCTCCATCTATCACAAAATTTAGGCACACAGATGGTAATTTAATTAATTTTATTGCTCACTTGTACCTGTTTAGTGTCCAGGAGACGTAGAAGGGCATTAATACTAGGTTACTGCAGCAGTGTACAGTGCAAGCCAGATTATATCAACCGTACACATCACAAGAGGTCTGCAGCCAACACCAGTATTCTTACGATATATCTCACAAGCACTGACTTCCTTCATCCTCCGCTCTCGGGGAAAAAATTTGATCCAATTAGATTTGTGGACATCCTCTCATCCCCAGAGAACAAGTTGGAGGAAAGATGGAACCTCAGTTTAACCACAGGAGTGAGGAAAATGTGCCTGTGTGATACCCGTTTTACAGTCATATTCCTAGTCATTTGTAATGTGGGGGATTAAGCTCCAAAACATTGACCTTCAGGTAGTTTGATTTCACTCAGGTGTACGATATCCACAGTAGTTATGCAAAGCCCGGCATAAGGTTCAGTGGAATAAAAATACAGACCTAAGGAATTTGGACCTTTTCGGGATGTGCATAAGTCTTTCGGGTTTGACTAGGAATGTGGCCCTTAAGACTGACATAGTGGTGGGGCTGCAGTCAACAACAATAGTACTAATGGCCGGCAATACAGAGCCCACAAAGGAGCAATAGCAACACACTGCTGTATTGGCCTGTGAGCCATAACAGCAATATACTGTACTACTGATTCAATGTCCCTCTTTGTTTCTCACTACAGTACTCTCTCAGAACCCTAAGCAGTATTTTCCCATGATGTCTTATATAATATCCTTTTATATTATCAACCACCTACTAGCACCATTTGATCGTCTTTATCTACACTGTGGACTCTGTGTAATTCGATATCCAATTTCTTTTCCAGATGCAGGCAGCTGTTGTTCACTTTACCGGATTCACAGTTCCCTGGAGTCTGAAAGCCCTAACAGACCAGGAATACAAGTCTTTAGTGTTGACTTGTTGTGTTCCTACATGTATAACCATAATACTTTTGATACTCCATAATTGTGTACACACACTGTAGCTATGAACACATACAATCCCATATCCTAAATAGGAAATCTCAATCTGCAAGGTAATTAGTTCTCACAAAGGATCGCACTAGAGCAAACAACTGTCAACAATACAGAGTACAACCTGTACATTCAGTAGATCTATCAGTATACTTAGAAATGCCATGTAGCTTAATGCCTGATGGCCTGTGCATCTTAAAAGGAAACTATTAAAACTGCATCACTCTCTTCTACAGAAATGATACATCACAAACTGTCTAGCTTCAGATCCATTAAGTAGCATTGGTGATATGTTTTTTGAAACTGCACTACATTCCAACAAGAGAATATTCTATCACAAGCCTTACTAATGCCCTGACAACCATTTATACATCTCCAAAAATGAAATGTTCAACTCTTTAATTTTGTAAACATTGCGATGAATCTAGTGAATGTACCTACTGTTATGTTACAGAGCAAATGAAAAGCTCAGTGATTATGTGCCAGTTCATACATACATAATATATTCTTGAAGATTTTACCACAAAATGTATGTATAAAAAAACTTGGTGGGTTGGATAATTTGTACATCCATAAAATTGTATATACTATACTTCATTATTCGAGATTAGTGTAAACAAGAATTGGGAAAAACTCTCAAGGATTAAGATAAACGGTAACACTGGCTAAAATTCACTGACCTATTCACAAAGTTGCCATGAATCCCAAAAGTTTAATGCAAAAATGTGATTTTAAATACACATCTACTTAAATTATAGGAATCTGTGCATGATTATGCCAAATGCACACTGAGGTCTCTTGATTTCCAATAATAGTTACCTGTACTGTACCAGATACGTGAATTCCTTCCTCAGTAAGTTAGCAACATGTGCAACATCCTGTGCAACGTACTGACGGGTAATCAAGAAGAGTATACTTCTTGCTCACCAATCAATACACACTTGCTTCAGAAGGAACTCGCAAAGTTTGAGCTAACACATATTATCAGCTCCAGTTGGACACAAAACACACACTCCCAGTACGCTGAGATTTCTATCCACTATACACTGGGGATCATATGAGGTATGTCAGCTAGTTTCAAGTTAGAAACTCAGAAACAACAAACACTTACTGCCACACCCAGGACATATCACTCCTTGAAACATTCTCTACACCACCACAGATCATATCACTCACAAAATAATGTTTTATATATATATAAATGTATATATGTATGAGAAAACTAATAGAAACAAATGAATGGCAACAGCAGATTACATCAAAAAGGGGAGGGATTGGGGGAAGGGGAGTTTATATCATAACAAGTGCAAATGGAAACCTTTAATGCATGTGTTTTGGTTACTGCCGACTCCAGCCCAACCCAAGGGTGCTGGAGAGTGACTGAGGAACCTTCACCTGGGATTCACTGAGGAACTTCAAGGACAACTGGGGGGGCAGGGGCACCACCAGGAGGGCTTCAGTAGACCCAGATATGCTTGAGAAATTGAAACCAGTCGATTCCAACATTTCTTGTGTTTACACTGCACAAAACTCCTCCATTTCTAACACAGGAATGTAGCATAATCTTTAACCACATTTATTTTTCTTAGCAATGAACCACATCAACACAGGGATATGGACTGAAACTTTTGTGTTGAAGTTGTTTTTAGACATTAAGAAAAATAAGTGGATAGATATTATGTCTTGTCCACTAGGGACCATTTAGTGACTATAATGGCCACCCCCTTGGGGGACTTCCTGGAGGGAATGAGGTATCAGTGCTATACATACAAGTGATAATTGAGTGATGCTTATAATAAAATAGGTTTTAATGTCCCTGATCAATCTATATGTTTTCCATACAAATCATACAAATATCACTATATCGTATTAAACTATCAGCACTTGTAAACTGTGCAGCAAAACTCTAAAATGATGAAAGCGACCAGTCGCTCTCTCTTCAAGTAGACCTACATAGGGTGTGACAGGCCAGGGTGGCAGCAGCAGGCTTCTCACACAACCTACACCCAACTGCTGACCCACCACATATACCTGCCAACAGATAACCTAAGGACGCTCTATACCATAATGGGCAGCATATCACAGTTAGCACCACTGTACCATTTCTTGATTAAATATCACACTAGATATACAGTACAAACTTTAATTTTCCTAGTTGTCTGTGCGGTATCTACAATCAGACACATAACTTATAAAAATTTTGCACAATTTTTTATTTTATATATTATTTTCCTTGCTTGACCTATTGCTACCAACTGTGTCAAGCTGCTCATCATGGAAAAAGTTAACTGAATATCCTCAGGTCATCTGTTGACAACTATACCTGCCTCTATAACTTAGGCAGCTTATCATCTTTCACTTGAGGAACAAATCACATCAGCATTATATTAAAGAGTATACTAAGAGTTCAATATGTATGAGGCTTTGTATTTGAATGGGGGGAAAAGTACTCAGTTTATATGTTTCCACGTGTCGGACAACGAAAGAAGTTCACACGTAGATTATGGACACACGATCCTCTGAGTGGGTGAAGATGTTGATGAATTGGAGGGCTACCCATTCCTCCCTATTGTGCCACAAAACCACCAACCTATAATGAGGTACTCTGTTTATTGGTACACTTTGAAAGAATCAGTAGCCCCCAGTTCTCTAACATCTTACATCCCTTTACGATCAGAAGATATTATTTTCTCTCTTTGACAGTTAATAACAACATGGTGGGACTGTCAGTTTTCTCAATTTACACTTTGTTTTTGCTCAGTGGTACCTTTGTGTGTGGGGGCATTGAGAAACCATTCCACTTATGAACATCCATGGTTGCAATACCTCTCAGTTTAATTTGCCTCTCTTTTTTTCCAATCATCTACATAAGGCAAACAAAGTGATATATTAAAACATTTCACTTAGTAACATCTGAGATTGAGATACCTATCTGCTTTTCTCTTTTCATGTACTGGTATACAGCAACAGAACAATTTTTGAAACCCAAGTCGGTAAAGTTATTTGTGGAGAATAATAATGCTAGTGATTGTATTGATAACCCAACTCAAGGAATTGGTAGTGATCTGGGTGAATGGGAGGTTCAGGATTCCTGTAACTGTGGCACCAAACAAGCCAAATATACAATGGATGAGGTAATCTTGTTTACTGACACAGTTTGGTGGATTAGTAGCCTCCTACTCCCTGATAACACCCCACACTCCTTAATTAAGCTAACATACCATGCACTGTAGCTTTTTCAGTAGCCACAAAAAACTGTCCACATATAATATTGTAAAGCTAACCATGAATGGTCAAACTTTACCATCCAGAGCCTAATATTTATGCACAAGCCAATCAAATGCAATATAGTGATATCAGCTGTGGATATTTACCATTAGCTAGAAAAAAACTCTTTTGTCTAATTAAGGAAAGGCTGGAGCCATGTGATGCTGAATAAAGCAACCATCACACTGAGGCTCTCAACATAATGGTTATCAATTTAGTGGATTTTTCTAAAACAAGTCTTTTAATCCACTTGACCCAACAACTGTAGCTGTGGGAAACTGTGTGTGCCTTCTCACAAAAAATCTTAACTTAAAATATGTTAACTCATTAGAGAAAGCACATGCAAATTCTTCACAAGAGAGAGGTAATATCTATGTATTAATTCTGCACTCACAAGGGAACAACTTGTGTGCTCCGTCTGTACTCACGAGAGATTTGTTGCATATGGTAATTCTGTGCAACAAAAATAGAGGATGGTTAATTTAGCAGCGGTTTAGTTGAGGTACTTGCGACAGCGCCTTGTTCCACACGTGCAGGGAATCTTGTCCTCCTCAATGGGGAACTTGTAGTCGTAGGTCAACTCCTCCCCACGTAGGATTCTCCGCAGGGCAAAGATGATGATGTGCTTCTTACCCAAGATGTCCACCACACGAGAGTAGCAGTTGGGCTGTGTAGGAGTCATTTTGTTATTTTTCACAATACTGTACACAAAAAATCATCTACTATCTATGTACATCTCTGACACTTCATTCCCCATGGTCATTATTCCTAACTTCCTTTGAACTGATGACCAACTCTCTAACACTAGAAAGTTCCAATGCATGAGTAGCAATTAAGGAAAGGGAGAAGGAAGGGAGGAATGCAATGGTTAGAAAAGAAAGCATTTACTCTCATTCATGGCTAACTGACAAAAATAAACAAAGATATATTAATAGATTTAAGATACAGTAGTCACTTAAGCCTAAACACAAGGTGAGGTTGAAGAGAATATTAAAAAACCTTTAGTACAGTATATACTAAATTTGAATTAGTACTTACATCACATGAGTGGTTGATGAATCTTGCAGCATTGCCATGCATGGTGGCATCAATCACAGTATCATCATCAATACGAAACATGTAGCAACCAATGCCTTTAGATTCGTAATCCTTTTCACGCATGTCACAAAGACTAGAGCGAATCACCTGAAAGAATTACCAGAATCATACATGTCATTCAATAATCTGGGGAAAGTCACATACTATTATCAAAGAGACATAATGCCATATATGTATCAATACAGTGCTGTATACAATTACCCAGATATTGCTTTATAACAAACTAGTGTCCCATTAGTGTTAGCACCTCTATATCTTCCAGGAATTATGTGAACATTAAAATGCTACCTACAAAAATGGGAAAGTACTAAAAATGAAGCTTATTTAAAAATCTTACCTGACCAGCATATTCAATGACCATCTCCCCAGCATCAATGTCTCGCTTGCAGAAGAGACCACGGCCGTGGATACTGGAACGGAACACTCCAACAGCCTCACGGGCTGTCTCACGCAGATGTCGGTAACGCATGGCCATTGGCAACTCCAGGCTCGTCGCACGTCTGCCAGGTCAATAAAAGAAAAGTTTTCTAACAATACTGCCAGCTTTGGGAACTGACTCCTAACCTGAGTCTGAATACAAAATAGTTCAGAATATATAATTATAAAAATTTGTAATGATGTTACCTGGTGGTGGAGAGTTGAATTTCTTCCTGTTGTACTAGTGACCTCTCAGGCATTCTTCTGTGTTTTGAAGCCAGCCAACTGAAGATATCATATGGAGAGCGTGTCTTGAAGGGTTCTGTACGAGCACAACCAGTAGGGTTTTCCTCAACACCGCCCTCCTCTTGAGGCCGCCTATGGAACTGATATACATGGATATGAGGGTATAAGTTTGAATCACAATGCTCTGCAATTAAATGTATAATCATCAAAATTTCTTTGTAAACATTGCCATTCCATGAATTATCAAGATATAATAATCAATATACAGCAAACCAGTTTATTACCTTGTGTAAAACATAAAAAACAAAAGACACATACCTGGAAGGAATACTTGTGGCAATCCTTGGCTCCAGGAAGCTGCTCTAGAAGGTATTGTACTGCATTGTGAGTGAGGCCAAGCATGTGAAGCCCAGATATGGCCCCTCCACCAGGCCCACACTGCTGTAGGTTGGTTGGTATCTTGGAGTCCACTCGCATGCTGGCCCTCGCTGCTGTCACTGCATCAAATACCTTCTGCCAGACTTCTGAGATGTGGCGGGATTCAACTCGGAAGCCATCCTCAGAGGTCAGTTCAAACACAATATAAGGTTCATTGTTACTGGTTTTAGGTTTGTCAAACAAAGCTGGATCATCTGAAGGGTTGTGGACGGGGTTAATGGCGAGGTTAGGGAGCTGTTCATTAACATACAGATCATTGACTGTGTCTTTGTTAACAATAATAAGATCCTTCTCTGTGTCACGATTCTTTGCTTTCTTTCTTTTTGGTCCCACAGACACCTTGGCTTTAATCCTAAGTTCCTTGACTTCTGGTGCCGGCAGAGGGGTTGTGGGTCCTGATATTGGTAATACATTGAAACCAGAACTGAGTGTGTTGTCCTTTCGTAACACAAGCTTGTAGGACTGTGTCTCAAGTCTGTCTTCCTTTTCTTCAGGTTCATTACCTGTAGTCTCATTCTCAGAATCAGATTCTGACTCTGAGGCAAAAGTCTGAGTATTGTCCTGTACTTTAAGATATTCTGGGTGATCCTCTGATGGGACTATTTTATCAACCTGGAGGATCTCTTGCCGCTGCTTTTGTCTTTCTAACTGCTTCTCTCTCATAGCATCTCGATAACTGTAGGTTGGTCTTGGTCTCACTGTGGCAATTTTAGGTGTGGACTGGATCGATGTCAGTTTAGCTGAGGAGCTGCATGTGGAGATGGCAACAACAGTGGTGGTGGTAATGATGGCTGGGGCAACAGTGGCCACAGTTCTCACACCACCTACCAATGGACGATCTGCAAATGGAAGCCGAGAGTGTGCCTGGTTGTCCATGAGGCAGCTGTCAGTGGTAGTGGTGGTGGTGGTCTGAACTGTCTGTGGTCGTATTATCTGGGGTGCTACGGAGGCCTGGGGGCGGAAACGTGTAGCAGGGACGGAAACAGGCACTGTAGGGGAGGAGGTGGCTATACTGAGTGGCATTTCTGATGTTATGTGACTTGGTGAAGGGATTATGCTCTGAGGTGCATGAAACTGCTTCATACCACTTCCAAAGAATGGCAACTCCCGAGACACAATAGGTGAGGGTGTCTGTTGTTGCTGTATGCATACTTGACCAGTTTGAAGATCAGATAACTGTATACAAGGAGTTGGAACCTGTCCACTAGACATGTGTGACATTGACACTTGGGTTTGTTGTGGTGAAACTCCAGTCTGGTTGTACTGAATTACAGGTGTGACTGATTGGTCTGTGTGCTGTAGTACTTGTGAAGGTTGCTGCTGTTGTTGCTGCTGCTGAGTTACATACTGAACTGGTTGCATTCCTGGTACCATAGTTGGCTGGTTAAGAAGCAGAGTGTCAGGATGGGTGAAGGAATATGTGATATTAGTATTGACAACTTGTGGCACCACTACTGAACTCTGTTGTGGTGTCATGACCAGCTGTGGTTGTGGTACCACTACAGGGGCAGCTGGATATGTAACCAGACTACCACCACCAGTGCCCATCTCACTATCACGGAAGCTGCCCACGTACTGCAGAGTGTAGCCCTGGGGGACGGCTACTGAGGGTGCGGACACCATTGTTAGCACCTGAGGGCTCACCTGCGGGGACACCTGAGGAGCCACCTGGGTCACCTGGGGGGTCATCTGAATGGCAGGACTTAAGTGAGTGACCGGGGATGTAAGTTGGGTTGGAGCTGGGTATTGGGTTGACTGTCCACTAAACTGTTGAAATGGGGAAGGTGCACCCTGGGTTATAATCTGCCCTGAGTTATTAGCCATAGGATGCATAGTTACTTGAATTGGACTTGGGGTGGGAGGAGTAGGAAGGGTCACACCAGATGCTGTTGGTCCCTGGTAATGGTCTGGTGTGGGCATGTGTGGAGGTGCTCGGCGGTAATGGTAGCCACGGTTACCACGCATCAGCCTAATGTTTGTGTAGCGCCGTGGGCTGGCACTCTTCTTGATGATGGGACTGAATTTGACAGGGGAGACTGGAGGCGGTACAAAAACATCAGTCCCAGGAGGTGGAGGACCTCGTACTACCTGAAGGAGTTCCACATCCTCCCCACTGTTGGCACTCTTCTTGATGGCCGTCCTCACCTGCCTGTGGACACCTGGCTGACGCGGCAATGAAGCGTCCAGCCGTTGCTTTTTCACCGCTGGCTCGTCTCCTTCCGTCCTCAGACAGCTTGGTATGTCAGGAGTTGGAATTGAGGGGTCAGGTTTGCAGTCAACCACATGTTGCATTGGGTTGACAGGCATGTTGTGCTCTATATTAGACACCAGGTTCCCAATCATTGATATTTCATGGCCAGCTGAGGAGTTAAGGTTATCTTGAGCCAAAGATATCTGTGGATTAAGTGGCAAGTTACAACCTCTACTCACAGACACATGAGAGATTGGTATGTGACTGTGACTGCTACTGCCACATGCCTCTTGTTCCTCGGGTTTCATCATAATGGGTGTTGGTAAGTGGTGTTCATCTTTGTTGTCCTCCTCCTCCTCATCATCATCAGAAGATGGGATTTCTTCTTCATATTCCTCATCATCAGAGGTGCTGGAGCTGTCAACTTCAAAAGTACACGTCTCGATGTGCTTCTCGTAACTCTCCTTTGTTCTGAAATAATAATGTTTGTGAAGAATCTGATTCAGAGGTAAAATTGAATTAATATTTACTCTCCCATCTAATATGTGTACTAGTATGTAATATTAGACAGAAAATAAATAAATTTAAAGTTCATCTCCTTTGTCCTGAATGAATATATTTGCAGAAACTGTATAAAAGATCAGCAACCAAACACTAAGTAATGAATAATCTATAGCAGTCAAAAAAATTACAATAGCCTTCTACAATAAAAAAATAATCTTTGGTTATAAAGCTCTTTTGCATTGTTATACTTTATAATTATTGTCCATATAAGTAAGTTAATTACCTGTAAAGTCTCTTGCACTTAGAGCACTTGTATGGTCCCTCCTCCCCAGGGGAACTCCTAGCCAGACTCTGTTCCTTGATACGCATGGCCAAGGCTGAGTGGAGGGGAGGAGTGTGTGGTGATCTTGTCCTGTCTTCACTCGGACCCTCATCTTGGCTCTCGCTCATCTCCGCACTAGACGAGGAGCCATCTGCTGCCCCATCCAGCTGTAGGACTGTTTTGTGTCGATATCTATGGCCACGTGACTTGGAAAATTCACAAAGGTTATTATTGTTGTTGTTGACAATGCTCACTGTAATGTCATTGTTGTCATCAGAGAATTTAAGCACCTTCTTGGATACAGAATTTTCCTTAGCATCTTCTTTATCACTACCATGTCCTTCAGCCTCTTCAGATTCTTTGTGGGAGCCACCAGCATCCTTCTGGCATCCCTCCTCATCTTCTGAGTCCAGGATGCCACTCCACTTTCTCTTTAGGCTTTTGGGAACCATGTCAGGTCCCTCACCATCGGGTATTTCTATTGTCTCATTGATCTCAATCTGGACGGTCTCATATGGTTTGCTCTTCCTCATGCCACTTCTGAGGGGATACTTTTTGATCACCGTTTTGTAATTCCTCTTCATACATATTTTTTTCCGTCCACTGTTTCGGGAAGTGGTGTTACCTGCTTCATTTTCATCAGAGTTTCTTGGGGAGTGATGGGGTTCAGGAGGGGACTGGTTTGGTCCTGTATGTCCCACTGAGTCACTGTGTTCACTTGCTGAGGAGGACCGTCTGCTGTTAGTGGAGGGCATGGGCAACACACGACAAATCTGTTTAAGCGAGTTTGTTTTCCCTGAGCCCGAAGTGCCCGGACTCTTGTGGCTAGAGGGAATACTTTGGGTTGATGCCTCACTGCCACTGTTACTGTCAATGTTGGTGTTGGTGGTGTCACTTCGGTTGCCCTTCTTGGAGCTGGCTCGAGTACTGCGAAGTTCTGGGCTGCTCATCATGCCTTCAGAACATCTTTCTGGACTGCTGCTCTCTGATGGGTTGTCATTATGAACAGAAGCTTCACTGCTGCTGCTACTACCACTGCTACTACTGCTGCTACTGCTGCCACTACTACTACTGCTGCTACTGCTGCCACTACTGCTACTGCTGCTACTGCTGCTGCTGCTGCTGCTGCTGCTGCTGCTACTACTACTACTACTATCACTTTTGACATCACTATTGTATGTGCTGCAACTGTTTCCAGTATTGGTCAGGGTACTGTTATTATCACCAGATGAGCTCATAGCCTTGCCAGCACCAACACCTTGTTGTAACACTGAAGTGGAAGGCACAGGAGCATCATCTTGAGTTGTGGGAGGCAACTTAACCTCAGGCATGGGTTCCTTGACATCCGGTGTATCCTGGGGTTCAGAATAATTGACGTGGAGAGGTTGGTGGTGTTGGTGGTCACTGGGGAGGGAAGTTGTGGTGGTGATGGGGCCTAGTATGACCTGAGGATCGCATTCTGTTTCCTGAGCCTCCTGAGTCATATTTCCTGAGTGAGACACTTTCCCTGAGTCCAACATATGATCACAGGTGCTCAGGAAATCTATATCAAGTGGGCTTGGTCTGCCTGAGGTGGATGGGGTTGACTGAAGAGTAATAGGGTCACATGAATCAAGGTCATTCAGCACCAAGGATATTAATTCATTATCAGCAGGGCTAACAATGGCTGGCAAATCTGTGTCCAACAGAAGGTTTTCCTCCTCCACTGAACGACTGACTTTGTCAATAATATCATCAATACATTGACGGACATCCATCTCCACCAAGGCAGGTGGAGTACAACATCGATACACCCTCTCCACTGCTCTGGTTTTCTCTTCACTCTCCCTGATGCTCCGGTACAGAGGACAGAGGTGTGGGGGTATAATGTTTGTCTCGCGGGACTTCCTTTCCACTTTGCGTTCCTCTAGCTTCTTGAACCATTTTTTCACAGCTGCCATCTCCCTGTGTACTGTCTCCTCCCCAAGAGAATGGTCTATAGTCTTGTGAAACACAGTGTCTCCAAGAACTGATGCATCATCCAAAGATGGTACCACTTTCTTAGTACGGCAGGTGTATGTCACTTTCTTGCTGGGGTCGACAGTACTCCAGAACAAGCGGCTGCAAACAAAGTCAACTGGAATCAATGCTTCAGCACTGTCTGATTCTGGAATGATTCTGCCAAGATTTTTTATGGCTAAGGAGCCAACAGTTATGCTTACTCGGTTTCCAGGAACTTGCTTCCACTTCTTTTTTTCTGAATCCATGTCAACATACACACACCTGCTCACCTTAAAGTCATCCGACTTTTCTACACCATTGGAGCTGCTCTCATGCAAGGAACAGAATATTCTCTTGTCTTCCATGAACTGACAGGAAGTTCTTCTTGCACACATGAAATGGTATGTGGCTTGGCAAGATTTGTGGCAGCAGCCCACTGTAGCACCACGCTCCATACAGGCTGAACACTTGATCATCCGACCCCGACTCACAGCCAAGTAAACATTTTGTAGACCCCCATCAACTTCCTCATAAACTTCAGATGACCACAACCCACAATTAACATGTAGCCATTCATCTTGGCCAAGGTACAGCAGCCGACCGGAAGCATTGGGATCATCATCAGTTTCTCTCCCACACAGTACACACTTGCGCCTATCGGGAGGAATTAAATGTGAGCCTTTCTGGGGACTAGTTGATCGTTTTCTGTATACTGGGGCATCTCGAAGAGTAAAATGTCGATTACCAGACAAAAGAGTTCTAGTTATGTATGAATGATCTAAATGAGGTATTGGGAATGGCCTCTGCTTGTCAACCAACTCAAAAACATTTGCTGTCTTCACATCAAACCATGGAAAACATTCTTTCATATGCTTTGAGTAAGTAGCTTGAACATTACGTGTCTGACTGCGGTTGAGGTGTCGACCGTTCTCAATAATTCTGATCATGTCTACATGGAACTGAAGGACTGAGTCATATTTCTTCTCCTTCAATTTCTCCTTCACGGACACCAAGTCTCTGGGTTCCTCTGGGTCATCTTGAATACTCTCAATTTCAGTGTCAGTATCACAAAATGAACTCTCCTCACTGCTTACACAGTCATCATCAATGTCTTTTGTTATTTTGTCTTTGGGGCTGATTATTTGTGCTTCTACCTGAGCTAGTGTCTTTACATCATTGCTGTCATTTTCACCCTCCAGTAATTCTGTCGTGTTGAGCATCATTTGATTACGATCTTCAAAAAACAAATTCCTAATAACCCGAGCTGTGGCTGTTGTTTCATCATTGGGACCGTCAACTTGTGTGCAGGATACATCAGTGTCTTTCAATGCCATAATACCCTGTAGCGTCTCTTGGGTCATGCTCTCAAATTCCCTCTCCTCTGTTCTTGCCCTCATACCTTCCAACATCTTAATACATGTAAACTTTGTACTGATTTGTTCTGCTCCCTGTGGTAGAGTCTCCTCCATTGGTGCTTTATCCTGTGCCATGGGTTCACACATTGAAGTCACTTGATGTTCCAGTGGTTTGGTTTTTATGGGAGATGAAGGGGATTTTGACTTGCATATATCTTCTAGACGAACTGAACACTCTTTCAGCTTTATTGGGTCATTGATGGATGATAAACCTGACCCAGCAGTACATGATCGAGTCTGACGACGTGGAACAGTTTCCTCCATGCCATCTTCATCACTGGGATATATGCCATGATCACACTCCCCTTGTATACTAGTACAATCACTCTTCCTGATACCACTTATAATATTAGCTGCCTCACTTTCTGGCTGACATGTCTGTTCAGTAACTGACTTAATAAATTCAGCCATTTCCTGAGGAATGTCCATTTCATTTGTTTTTACAGAGAGCATCGTAGTAGAAATGTCATCATTCACTCCTGATGACGGGTTAATCATAGAGATATCTGAAGTTCTACATGGTTCAGGATGACTATAATTACCAGAATTCATTGGTTCCACACAAGACTCACTGACTCCTGGCACTGGATACGGGAAGCCCATACTTGCAACATCAGTGTTAACTGAGGGAAGCATATCTGTAGGTTGATGTAGTCTTGATAATGCTGCTTCTTGAGACACTGTCAGGCCAGGTGGTATTCTGGAATCAGGTAGAGGAACTTGGGGTAGCTGCTCGGTGTTTTCCAGCAGCCCCTCATCAAGTTTATCCAAGACTGTGGTTCCAGTCGAGGGGAGAGGCGGCAGTGGTGTTGGTGCACCGGAGGAAGACAGTTTACCCATTGCTTCTCTCTTGACCAGATGCTTGGCACACCTGCTGCTGATGATGGCCTGTAGTACTGCCTCACATCCGGCCAGGAGCTCACTGCTGACTGCATCCAACCAGCTCGAAGTGGAATACATAACACAGTTCCGACACACATACTCCACGGTGTCAGGCAAGAAGCTCAGGATCTGATATCTCTCATTGTTTAGACCTTCACAGTGCGCGTGGATCCACTCACCACATCGCCCACACTCCATCATCTGTCCAGCCAAGTAAATTACAAATAAGTCTCTTCACATTAACTCTTGGATTATTATGGTTCCCTCCCCCTACCCAGAGTCAAGTTAGATCATCTGGCAATAGTCCAAGTATACAGTGGGTTGGTAAGGGGATGCATACAGATGAGGTGAGGTGCTTGTAACAGTTTTAGAGAACTCAAGTTCATTTTAGTAATATGGCTACTATACATTGACTCCCTCACTCCATTCTTGCTTGTACAATAAATGTAATGCAAATTAGTATAAATTGCACCAAATATTTACAGTAGAATACTTGTCCCTCATCTATATGTTTAAATGCACTTAAAACAAACATCTATTTTCAAGTTCAGGTGAAAGTGAATTAGTACAAGTTTGCCAGGTCCAATAAAAAACAAATTAATCTGTATCAATTACAGGCTACAATATATCTAACCTTAGCATCATAGTCATCATCTTCATAGCAACCATTACAGAGTGGACAGAAGTTTCCTCGTTCCCTGAGAGTGACACAGCGAGAGCACAGTGCCAGTTCTATAGTAGGTGGTCCCTCCTCACCTCCCACACCACTTATCCACATCTTCTGATGCACATTGTGATATTGGGACACATTGGGGTTGTTGCAGCTTGTGCAACGTGTACATCTCACACATTTCTGGCAGGAGGAAATAGGGACGGATACATTAACCATTTCATGTAGGCATGTCTAATATCAGTATCTTACCAACCCTCTCATATGTGACTGACTAAGATGTACATAAGTATCTTCTTGCAGAAATGGAGTCAATGTCAACTTTCCCTTTACATAGCCATAGTTTCTGCTTGAAACACTGCCAGAGTTTGGCTTCTTTTAACAATTTTCAATGGCCTCAGCCGCCAAAGCTTTAAAATGAATATTGCAAAAAAAAATAGAATGATGAAAAAATTAAATACCGTTTTAAGAAAACTGGATCAAGCCTATAAAAACAACTACAATGCTGAGTACACAACTGAATGGAAGAGGAAGAAAGAAGAAAACAAAGATTAATCATTATCCTTTTATATTTTTTAACATTACAGTATACTGTACAAGAAACCATCAGATCTATAAAACATTCTAATATAACTTGTCGTATTTTATGTGATGTAATACATCTAGATATGTAATGAGCAGGCAAAAAATATATATACTGTATATATTTACAAATATTTACATACTGTTACTTTACATTTATACACAATAAAGAAAATGTGTTGCATATCTTGCAACAACCCGACACTGACTGGCGAGAGCCATGAGCAAACGTTTACCCCTAACTGAAATAATTGAATGACATGTTTATGCCATACAGCTACCTCAGAGGTCAGTGTAATCGTCAGGTATATACGTTTAACCATTCCAAAACGGCTCTCATGAGATCTATAGATAGACTGATGCTCCACTGTCCTGTATGGATAACAAAAAGCAGGCTAACCTAAGAGATGATACTGACCCCTGGTAGCAGCTAATAATATTTTTAGGCCGATGTGAACTTTAGCCTCTTTTATTATGATTACGGTATAGGACAGTCCTGAGTACAGTAACACATAATTGTTCTATAAATAGTGGTCAGAGTATGCGAGAATGTACCATAACTGATTCATTCACACATCCACGTACTACCACTGTCAATTCTCCTTATTTCACATATAGTAGTTGCTTGCTTCAATTATGAAATGCTGGACCATGACTGGAACCCGGCAGCACTGAGAACCGGGCACTATTTTAGGGGCCCATTATGAGGTGAGGTGTCAAATTCTACGGACAACACACACACACACCCACGTCCAAGCCAAAGTGAGCCAATTAGCTAATACGGGTAATGTTGAGCCTCAATAATGTCTCATTCATTTAACTGAAAAATTAGTCAGAAAAAGTTATTCTGGTAACAATCAACAGAGATAAACTAAGGCAACCGTTGATGGAACCAGAAGAAATAATAGCTCCCTTTGAGTACTGTATTATCAATATTTTTTTTTTATCACAGCAATAAAATGGAAAACTGCATTACATTACCTCAGGTTTAATAATATCCCATTCCAGTGTCTCAAAAAATAACTAGACAAACTGCCACAATCACAGATGAGGGGATTTCTGGACCTAATGAATGCAATCAGTCTTCCATATATGACACACAAAGAATTTTTATAACTACTCAGTGCTAAAGCAGGACTCCAAATCTAAATAAATCCATACAAATGATTGGTCTTTCCCAAACAAAGGAGATCCCTGAGCAGCTTTACGTCAAGAAAATAATACATGGTACAGTTTTTGGCACAACTAAATCATGGTAATTTTACACAACGGCAATAAATCAACACAAATAATGCATTACACAGCCAACAAAATGCCTTCTAATCACTAATACTCAATACAAACATCATGAGTGGCTAACAATGGCAAAGTATAAGTGCATATATTGTAGTATATTAACTTACTGAACCTAACAGAATAAATAAATGATAATAATATAACAGCATAACTCACCAATAAATATAAATAACAAAAAACAGTAAAGAGGTACCAGACTTAAATAATTCTTGCCCAGTTCCAGCAATGCTAATGGTTGATGTATAGTACAGTCATGGTCTATAATTCTGTCCCCCTCCATACAATACTCACTATGAAGGAGACATATTCTTTTGCTCGACTATCAGCTTTTTCACATTAATGGATTTTACCACATTTACTTTTTTTTAACCAAAACCGTAATCTGAATATCAGAGATTATAATTATATAGGAGAGGCAACAAGACTTCTTACCACACCTGTACTGAACATCCACACAACTTACATAACTCTAACAATCTTTGGTCAACCGACAGTCTTGTACAAACACTCAAGATAAGTTTGGAGGTTTACCATGGCTATTGCAAATTAGAAATAGTTTCCAGTGTTTGTACGTTGGTATTATATAGCTATAGTATACTCTGAATCTAGAAGTGAAGAGCATTATGCTTTAGGACTTTTTCAATTTCACAATATATATAATAATAATATTTCACAATTTGTGTCAGATAAACTTTAGGTGGTTGCACAAAACAGCTACCTGACCTATTATTTTTACAATCATGAAATATTATCAATAATCCAGCATGGCTTTTCTCTGACTGGCCAGCTCTGAAGCACGGGCAATATTTCTCTTAGTCCTTTTCTCTGGAAGCCCATAAGTGACATTACTAATACCATCACAAGGTCGTTTATTTACATTATCAGATGATGTTCCTGCTGCTTCCTGTGATGACCTTAGAGAGGTGATGAAGCCATTTGCTATGGCCCCTGTTCCAAATTTTAGTGCATTTTCCTTATTGCTGTGTTTTCGTCTTTTACTGCTTGGAACAGGAAACTCATCTCCCAGTGTGATTTCTTCCACTCCCAGGGAATTATCATCCAAATCTCCCTCGGTTATTTCATGTACGAGTATGTTATCTTGGTTGACCAATGGGTCGCCTAAACGGGTGAGGCACACTTGCAGAGTACCTCTTCTATCCGCGTTTACTTGCCTTTCCACATTACTTTTCATTGATTTAGAAACCGAGATCTTACAAACATTGACCTCTTCAGTATTTTCATCCTCTGTATCAGATTCTGAGGCGAGATCTATGCAATCCTTACTTATGTGACTCTTTAAATATTTTGAAGGGGAAGCATCACTCACAATGCTATTATCATCCTCATCTTCATCACTTACTGTAATACATCTCTCAATATTTTTCTTTCTTTTTTTAACACCCTGAGGATATATTCTCTCACCTTCATTACTTCTCTTTTTCAAGACATTATTCTTCACAACATATTTTTTCTTATCAACATGACCATTACCTACATTAAGTTTTCTTTTAACACTTTTATTTTTGATATGATGCACATTATTAAGCTTCTTTACTCCACCTTTTGATTTAACAATTTTCTTACCATTCAACAGTTTAATTTTTTCTTTCATAACCTTCAAATTATTTTTACCTGGTAGGGATTTTAGTTTTCTGACTTGAGGTTTGAGCTTCTCCCCCTTACCTTTTAGCTTCAGGCCAACCAACTTTACTCTTCTCTTAGGTTTCTGGCCAATAATGCCATTATCTGTGTGCAAAATTCTCCTTGACTTTATCTTCCTGTCCTCAGAGTTAGTGGGGGTACAGGTAAGAAGAGCAAAGAGTTTATCAAATTCCTCCCAGCTTTTTGGTTGTCGACATCTTTTCCTTTGTGGTGTTTCACTCCCATCACCCACATCATCTATGTCATCATCTAAGACAACAAAATCTTCCTCACCATATTTAGGCTTGTTGAGGGAGCCTGGAGGACGACCTCGTCTCTTCTTCTTTCTGAACCCCAATTTTTTTGAAGCCAAGTCTGGATCAGCAGCCTGTACTTGAGCAGCCCGTTCCTTTTCCTTGACTTCCTTCTCAAGTTCTCTCTGCCGTTCTAACCGTAACTTCTCCTTTTCCAGCTCAGCTTTCTTCCTCTCTCGTTCACGTCGCCTGCTTTCTCTCTCCTTCAGCTCCTGGGCCGCTTCATGTCTACGAATTTCAAATATGTCCTCCCAGTCCAAATCACTCTCATCATCATCTGAGTCAGAGTCTCCCTCAGAGGCAGTCTCTGTATCTGAGCCAGAGCCAGAACCACTTGGTCGATCCTCAACAAGCCCCTTTGCTTTCATTTCTCGCCAAGTGAGGTAACCAAGAGTATCAAAATGCTCATTGTGGATAATTTGCAGCAGACGAAAGTATGACATCTCGATCTTTTTAGTTGGATATTCAGACATCATCTTATATCCCAAATACAAATATTCATCTTCTCTCATGGACACAACTTCCTGCCCATTGAGATTGGCTGTTGGACTAGGTTTTGGTTTGTATAAATCAGCATCCCGAAAGAGTTCCACCAAGCAATCCTCTAAGCATATTGAATCCTCCAGCATATCGAATTCAAGATCCTCTTCCAATTCCATACTAGCAGTAAAATCAATCAAATCTGTTGGCTCTGATGACATGGCCTCTGATTCACCAGGTGTTAATAATATTAAATCAGGCACAGCTTCATCTTCCCCATCGTCCTCCCTCAAGGCATCAAGTTCTGTGTGCATGACAATATCTTCCTTCCCTCCCTCACAGTCAAAATCTCTGACATCATAAATTGCCGGCTGGTGAGGCCAAGACTCCCCAAGCAGCGCCAACAAGTCAGCCTCCTGGAAAACACAAGGGATAATGGGATTTCAGCTTTGTGTCAACACCAGTTGTAGTTCATGGCATCAATGCTCAGATAGTGCAGTAATATCAACTTTCATTCCATTCAACAACCTTTCATTACCATGTGAATAACTTTAGCAGACAAAATAGGTCTTCCATACTTTAACTGAGCTGCCATGAGTAAATATTAGACACAGCTGTCCTCCATATCCCATGTGATTTCCAAGGTGCCACTGTGAGTAAGCCAACAACTTAACTTATACCAATCTTAGTAATACAATTTCAACCAATTTAATAATAATAGTAGAAGTCTTAATATGAATTTGAGGTAAGACACTAACACACACATTCCTATATTAAGTACCCACAAAAAAAATAAAACTGAATCGGCTCTTTATGCACTGTGAGGCTCAGAACAAAATGTTCATTTAAGCAACCAAGTGTGTTGCCTTAACCACCCCTTCCAAACTTCTTTGCTATGGCACCTTAGTGTAATCACATAAGACAGGGGTAGTCAACCTAAGTATAGTCATACCTCCATTAACACAAAAATTTGCTTTTGTAACTGCAACGCGTTAAAAAAAATATGTTAACGAATGTTGAAAACCCCCATTCTTTACTGCATCTCAACCTAAAGCTCACTTTCTGACCCTTTGTAGTACAAATACTATTAGTATCCCTGGTATTGTTTCCCCTTTCCATTCATTATTACACCCTACAAAGTACTGCAGGTATAATATATATACTATTCCAATAATATAAAGCAAAATAAAATTTTTATTTAAAGATAATAGGGCTGACTTCACAAAGTTAAGTTTAAGAGTGTAGATGGCAAAGGGATACCTAACTGGTTGAGTGACCAGGAAGAGAAAAAATTGAAGCATGATTGGCACAAAGTCTATGATTTCAGTAGAGCTGTGAAGACTTAATCCCCCCCCCCCTCAAATTCAAGTTGAGATACATGACACAACAGATCACGTTATTGGAGAGTAAACTCTGTTCCATAATATCATCGAGCATTACAGGAGAAACGCATTGCCAAAACGTGTGTTGACGGAGGTATGACAGTAAATATTGTAAAGTACAGTACAATTGTGAACTAGAATTCTGAAAACCACCCTGGATAGATAAAATGACAACAATGTATGGTACCCTTTTTGTTGTATACATCCTAACAAACTCTCCATGTTCTATATTCAGTTTTATCATTGTAAAAATCAACATTATAAGTCATCACATAAGGACAGCCTATCACCTATCAACAACACTGTATCCCATCTGGTTGGGTTTGGATCATTTGTACTTCAACTAATTAATATTCCAGTTATTTATATTGGCTTACTATAATATAGTGTTGAGTCATATCAGTCACTTGGAACCATTCACATCTGCCAATCCTCAGTGACTGTACCTCAGAGTGATAAGCAATAGATGTATTACTAGGTAAATTAAAACAATACTTATAATTATACTTGCCAAACCTGATAACTAAACAGGAGTCATGCATAAACGTATATCAATTAACTTCACCAATGATTGCCAATTTAACAGTGTGCTCCAGCCAATGTTTGACAGCATAGTTAAAGCAACATAACTCAATGATAGTTTGTGTGCATAAATACTGTATCATCACATAATGAATGCCATTTTCCCAAACTCTGGTCAGAGAAAAACTAACTAAATTGGCAACAATGCACACTCATGCCTGGTTGAATTCCACATGCACACAGACAGAGCCCAGAGGGTATATCCACTCACCCATAGTCGATCTGGAGTAGGTTGGCATGTGCTGTGAGCAAGGGGTCCCAGGCACTCCAGGTGGTAGTAGTTCCGACAGTCTGAGCAGCGGAGGAGAGTATCAGCACCAGGTGCACCACAAACGTGACACACAGCACATCGTCGACAGATCCAGAACACTTCCTCTGCCTCACACTCTGGACCCTCCCCATCCTCCAGACAATAAGGATGGATTCCCTCACAGCACCAGGCACAGTACAACAACTGTCAATTATGGAGAGAATATTCAAAACAAGTCAATTATTTTAGCTAATGCATGAAAAATAACTACAAATAATTATCATACCAAAGGCCATATTCCTAGTCACAAGGAAACCAACCCTTCCCAACTGTGACTGTCAATGCCAATATAAGTACAGTATCAACAAACTGTTAATGTCTGATCTCTATATTTGACAATCACCTGTTCCTTCCCGACTGAACCACAGCGGAAACAGAGCACTTGTGGGTGAAGGGGTGAGGCTGTGGTAACTGGGTACCCAGTCAACATCATTTCATCAGCATCATAACCCTGCCAGTAGTCTATGTTCACCAGTGCTCCAGGGACAAACTGCTTCCCAGCTGCTATGTCTCCTCGATCCTAGAAAAAAATGGTCACACTTTAATAACTGCAAGCAACCATTGGACAACCAGATTTTCTGTAACAATATAATATCTTTGGAATTCTATCCATACATCACATCCACAGTGCTGATGCAACACTCCCAGTCAAGAACATCCTTTTCATCCATTGGCACTGGTAAAGGAAAAAGCAAATAGTGCGTATATTTTACTATTGGGAAATGAATGTACTCCACATCAAAGAACTCATCCACTTCCTACCCCCAAGAGGGATTCTTGTATAAAATATCATTCATAAATTCAGATTACAATTATACGAATCAGCAAACTGTGGGGGTCAACTGTACTGGAATAAACTATTTGTATATCATGGCAAGGATAAACAAGCAGAGGAAAGAAAACTTATTTGTAAGGACTAACTAGACAATAGCTTACCTTCAAATCAGGTTGGATGCGCGTCATCTGCCTGGGAATAAAGACACTCTTGTCCTGTAGCACAAGCTTAGTAGCCGTGTCATTATCTGGTTCTTGCAACTTTTCCTCAATTAACACTTTGCCCGTTACCACCTTCACCTTGCGTATTGGCTCCTTGGTTGAGGGGACAGCAGTGGTGGTTGTGGTGGTAGTGGTGGTGAGAGTAACGGTGGTGGGTGTGGAGGTGGTCATGATGATTTTGGAGTTATCATGGTTGGCTGTGGTCTTGCCAGCCAGCCTTGGGTTGTGACATTTCCTCATGCTGTAATATGTTAATAAATCCTTTTATTATTCTTGATCCAGAAGAGCTTGTGGATTTCCTTTCAGTAACTTGCAATATTTATCGCAGACCTTTAGTGTGGTTCAAAGAATGAGTGACTAATTTGTCCAAATATGTTGAATTGGTTCAATAATCAGAAAAAATGGTTAAATATATATACTTACACACATGGTTTCTTCTTTGTACCTGGTCCTCCATATTTTTTCATGTCAAGACAATTGGAGCACTTGAGACAGTTGGGTGTGGTACAGCCAGGACACTTGTTGCACCACTGAGTCTTTCGTAGCACCTGTCACAATAAAAAATACATAACATGCTCACTTTTCAATTAAGGAATATACATTATAAGTACTGGTAGTCTGTTGTATTACAGATAGTCTAAAAGCAGTGACATATATTAACTGAGTAAAGTCTCTCTTATTTCCTATACAAAAAGTGTACATTTTATATTGAATGCACAAAACAAAAAGGTTCTTAATAAATTATTAATGATCAAAGGGTTACCTTGCCACTTGCTGTGGTGGTGACAGTTACTATCTTTCGTTTCTGTTTTCCTTTCACCACAGTGTGTCCACTACTGCCATTAATCCTATCTTCTTTCTTTGGCGATGGAAACACAGCCCGGGGTATGCCCAAAACCTATTGGAATGAAATAAAAAGTTAAAATTGTGAGTGGTACCTATTGTGAGATAATTATACAAAGTCTAAATTTGGAAATTACAGCTCCTTGAACTAGTTAGGGTTGACTATAAATAGCTTTGAGTTGAAAATAAATTCTAAAAAACACAAGCTACTGGAGAGATCTAGACTCATCAATGCCAAGAGTCTGAGCATTTCCAGCACCATTACATCTTTCATTCAAATACCTGTACCCTGAGATATCAACCCACCTGTGCTTGGCTTCGACACACATGCTTTACTCGAGGTCCTCCAGCTTCCCCTAGTGTTGTCTCCATTTCCTCTGACTCTGACTTGGCCATAGGTTTGATCTCCCTGATGGAAACTACAATGTTCCGTCCACCCTTGCTAGGCAGAGACACCAACTTCCGGCCTTCCTCCACACAGCTGCCAGTGTTCCTGATTGAAGTCTTGAGGAGGCTGTCTTCCACATTGCTCTCTAGCATTCCTCTTGTCTCTGGTTGGGTGATGCTCTTTCGGAACTGACGGACCACTTGCGATATCCTGGGTCTCCTGGCCTCGTCACAAGAGATGCAAGAGTCTTCTGAGGTCTTGATAAAGGCATCACTGTCTGACAGTTCACTAACATCTGATGAATGAGCAGAAGTTGATGTGGCAATTGTTCCTGTTGAAGATTCAGTTGAGGGAATTTTACTATCTTTATCTCCTTCCACAGAAAGGACATCATTAGGTTTCTTGAATAGTGTTGGATAATAGAAGTCTAAATTTACCCTAGAATTTCCAGCTTTCTTAAAGTAAGAAAGAAGTTCTATCCTTGATCTAAATGTCTGGCCATCAGGACTCTGAACAAGAGTTATCCTTCCTTCCCCTTTCTCATTCCACCTCACCCTTCTGCTCCAACCATTACCAAAGCTGTAAGTGGAGTACTTTTTAGGTTTGGACTTTTTCACATCAGGTGCTCTCATTACTTCTTGTCTGGTCTCTCCTTCTGATACATTAGATGAAGACGTGGCCTTGCTGGTTACCGACACATCTGTGGTGGTAGTCAATCTGTCAGGCTTTGAATCTACTGAACTAGCTGCAATCTGCCCAAATAATGTCCCCTGAGTTGGAGACATGGCCTTACTGGTCACCAACACCTCCTTGGAAGTGGTAGATGCTCCATCAGGCTTGGACTCCCCAGAATTAGCAGAAATCAGTCCAAATAATGTCCCCTGAGTCTCTTCTGGCATGATAATTGAGCTGGGAACACACTGTGGCTCATTAGTGCCTGTGTCCACTTCTGTACTGTCTTGCATCTTACTAAGAGTTAAAGAAATTTTGTCCATGGATTTAGATGCTGCTTCTTTATGAAGTTTCTTTTTCTTTTTGGTCTTTTCTTTAACTGGCTTAATGTTTAATGCCTTTTTGGTTATTTTCAAAACAATTTTTGGATCTTTCTTCTCACTAACGTCATCCTTTACTCCAATCGTTGCTACATGGCCAACTGTTTCCTCCTCTACTTTCTTAGAATCCCTACTCTTGCCCACATTTCCTGAGTCATTGGAATCATTAACTTTCTTATTATCAACATCATGAAAACTGTTTGGAGCTGAAGGAGTTTCATCTTTATCCTGAACAACAGGACCAGGTGGATTTTCTTTACCACTGAACAGAGGAGGGTTGCTGTGTAAAGGTTTAGAATTTTTATCATGACCAGGTGGGATCTCTTTACCACCAAACAGATGAGGGCTGCAATGCAAAACTTTGGATTTCTTTGGTCGACCTCTCGCCTTTGGAAATAGAGTAACAACTGCAGCCGCCTTCTGCTCCGATTCACTCTCGGTGGTATCTGTTACACTTACATCGTCGGTTTTGCTTTTCCTGCCTGCAGAGAGTGATCTTGTTCTATGGACTGCCTTCTGCTGCTGCACTTTATGTTCTATACTATCTACTTCCATACTTGCAGGATCAAGAATTTCTGGATTTTCAGATTCTGCTTCACTCTTATTTTTCAATACTTTAATCTTACCAAGAGACTTGCTTCTATTTCTCTCCTTTTCTTTTTTACTTTTCATCTTTAGCTGCTTTATCACAGATGCTTTAGGCTTCCCTCTACCCAAGTGTGCTGGTGGTATGAAGCATCCAGTCTCTTCACATTCTGAGGCTTCAGGAGACTTATCACTCGCCTCTGAGCACAACTCCGAGCTTGAGATGGGTTCAGTACTTGAAGATCCAGGGGTCTCACTTGAACTGGGTAGCGAGGCATCTGAGTATCCAGATACCACAGGAAAGTACTTGTGTATATCATCAACCTTTCCTATCATCTGGAAGTAGGCACTCAGCTCTCTCCTAGATCTAAATGTACGGCCATCCGGGCTGTCCACGTAGGTGTCAAATTTGTTCCCCTTGAGTCGCCACTTTATCCTCCGGTTCCAACCTCCAGGCAAAGAAATCATTACCACCTTCCCCTTGGCACCACTACCTGTTGTCTGGGAAGGCTTTGACTTTCCTTCCGTGTTGCGTTCCATTGTTGGCATACTGTTGCCAAAGAGTATTCGAGCATCTGCATTGATGCCTTGCTTTTTCAGAAAGTCCTCCAATTTTTGCACACTTTTGAACTTTTCACCACTCGGACTGATGACAATGGTTTCAGGCCCAGTCTTTCGCTTCCACCCCCCTGGCAAGTCCATCACGGAACCAAAAGCCCTCCCACCTCCCGGGTCAAGAGGGAGACGTTTGGTGTGGCTGCTTAGCTCATCATTCTTTTCTAACGAGGGTGGCACACTCCCTGCGTTTAAACTTCGGGCAAGACTGGTGGGAATTTGGTCTTTCAGCATTGGTGGCAAGCGTTTCCTGAGGCGATCGTGAAGCAAACTGGGCATAGAACAGGAGATAAGGATTCTGAAGAGCCAGCATGCAGCACAACGGTCATCCTCAAATAACCCCTTTATCTGGCATTCCCCTTTAGTTCTCTGACACTCAAATATTTCTTTGGGACCATCACTGGCTTCACTAAGGAAGGAGCTGCACACCTCACAGAATACTATGTTAAATTTTCGGGTGTTTCCTCCAGCAATATCACAGATGGAGCATTTCCCTTCCACACTCCCTGAAATGCAAGTGATGAGTTAATACAACATAATATTGTCTTGCATACTATTTAACAATAGCTTCATAAACCTTTCACTCCATCCTATTTGTGTCATTCAGATAAATTTCCATACTTAACATAATAATATATTATACAAAATTATAATACAAAAACATTTCATACTAAAGTTATCATACTGGTCCAACATATCTCACAACCATATATAAATGAGAAGTAGACCATCATAGGGAATAACCATAAAAAGCTTAAAATAAATTGTATGACTATAAGCTGTGTCAAAAATATGTATCTTATATTAACAAGTAAACAACATATATAGTACAGAGAAAACAGAAATAGGTATGCTCAGTAGACGCAGTGTTCCCGGGCCACTACAAACCACATGTTGGTAGCACCCGGGCCAGTGTACATCTTCACTGGTTCAATACCCCTGCGCGATTCATCATTGCACACCATAAATTATGCTCTTACATACAACTCACTAAGCCAGTTTCACAGTAATTTGATTGGTTCACGTCAATCCACACATTTCATTCTTTATCATCATCAACTCGCCAAATTCACCAAGCCGTTCAATAATTATTGTCACATCATAGTTGTCACCAAGATTATTTAACAATTTACATATTCAAAAGCCGGTATAAGGGTTTCATTAAATGACTCTGAAGCCATCACACCAGTTTTCATCATCTAGTTATGACCTTGCTTTTATACAGACCAGTAATAAGGCATTGTACCTTCATCACAGAGGGGGATGAGTCTCTGGAGTGATGCAGGGTTGCGGATCTTCTGGAGGGTAGACTTGTTGAGGTTGAGGCGGGCCTTCCTAAGAATGTTGCGAGAGAGAACGGAAGCAGAGAGTCCAGGGGAGGTGTTGCTCGCAGGGGCTGGCATCAGCTCATCACCCTCACACTTTCCTCCCTGAGACATGGCAGTACAATAAGTAAATCAGGCTGGCATATCTTGCTGCAGCTATTGTATTTTACTTCATACTCAACAAGGACATACAATTTACAATACAATATTACATTGGGAATATTCTTATATCAAGGCAATTCGTTCTAAAAACCTAAATTATTTTTTTTAACTAATTTCTAAATGGCACATTTACATTCTCAGGAATATTTTCAACAGAAGGAATCTGACAAATAAGGCTGGTACCATCAGTAATGCTATAAATGCTAAATTATATGAATGTACCATACAAGCTTACCTTGACAGACTGTTTAAGCCTGTTATCCCAAGGTGATCGTAGTAACTTTTCTATTTTCTCCTTCACCCTGGACTCCTTAGGGTCACAGTGTTGAGGGGAGTCTGGAGGCTCCATTTCCACCTCCTGTTGTGGTGCCTCCAGTCTCCTCTTGGGTGGGCGACCCACCTGCCCCTTACTGGGCCCAGTAATTGCTTCAGTATAACGAGAGATGGTGCGACGCATACGATCACGCCCCACACCTTCTCCCGGCCCCAGCTGGCTCTTGCATGGGCCACGTGAGCGAGGTAGAGACAGGAACTGTTTGTGAGAACCGCGACCTCTCTGAGTCAGCTTTTCAAGTCTCTTACTTGAAAGACTAAGGCTATCTTCTCTCACTTCTGAGCTTTCACCAACTCCCAGAGCATTACTTGAAAACATGTCTGTAAAGTCAGCGAATAATCTCTTATTTGGCTTGATAATTCTTGAAGACCTAACACTCATGGTAGGTAGAATAAACCTTTTTGGACTTTTTTCACCCACCACAGGAAGTGACGGTACTTTTTTCTTTGCCTTTGCTAATAATTTTTTTGCTAAGGCAGTTTTTACAGTTGGATGTCTACTTATTCTATGATTAGTGCGTTTTTGTGTCACACGTTTTGTAGATGCTACCACCACAGCCTTGGATTCCTGCACACACTTTCCACTCCCTGGGTCCACCTCTTCCCCTGTCCTGCTCTCATGCAAACCTCCACCTTCTTCTGCCAGTACCACCATTTCTGTTCTGGCAGTCCACCCAGTGTCTCTCTTCTTCCCCTCACACACCTCCTTCTTCCGTTCATTTGTGTCTTTCTTTCTCCCTTCACACACTTCCTTGGTTTTCCCCTCACCCTCCCTCAACTCCCTAAGGGCCTGATCCACGGCACATGCCCTTCTCCTGGTAACCAAGCCAGCATCCTCCAAGGCAACACATGCCTCCTCCACCCTCTGTGCCGCCTGCCGCTTGCTGCCCCTGCCCTTGGGTGGATCAGGATCAGGGGCAGCTCGTTCCCCCGCCGGACTAACGGTCTTCTGGGTCCGTTCGGGGTGTATTGATGTAAACCCTTCAAATTCTTCTTCATCCTGCAAATCATAACATTATTTTAGACAAACCTTGAAGTACTTTTGGGTCATCTGGAACCAATGCAACCTTCTAGATCTTATGCCATGTCTATTATAATACTCAGGTTTATGAATGATAAAAATTCTTGGTGCAGAGTACTTTGTAAAGTCTTGGACAGACAAATTAATTGTTGTTTTTGGTAATAATGCAAAGATAGGTTTATTCTTTAAGCTACTACTATGTATTTTACTAAACCTATCATAATAATTATCAACTTTATCACCTTATAATGTGACAGGTTTGTTTCAGTATAATAACCCCATCATACACTGTAGTTGTAGGTTGCAAATGAACCACATATAACTGCAATGTATATGTGGAGTAAATTGAAAACACAAAGATAAAATGACAAAAACATTTATAGGAGGCTATATTTAAGGAAGACTGTATCAGACCTACTTATTCTGAACTATCATTCATCAGAACAATCAAAATGGAAATTAAATGCCACTGTGTTGCTAAAGGTGCATGAAAAACAAGCGAGTGGATAAAATTGCGAACACCACTATTTACACATGTATAACGCAAGTGTATCATACATGTAGGATGGTCATACTACCGTAAACATTACTAAGACTGTGTATATCTCTTATTGGTAAATTTACAGAAGTACTGAGTTCACTATATTGTATATTTTAGTATTATTACCCACTATTTTGGACCATTCTAAGACACTTTTCATCTATGGTGTTTCTCTCGGAGAAACCTGGGCAAATTACCGGGATATAACCTGTGTAAACTATCATAAAATGACCGGGGCAAATTACCGGGATATAACCGGTGTAAACTATCATAAAATGACCGGGGCAAATTCCCGGGAACTAGCCGGATGTGGTAACACTGCACGGCCCTAGCCAAGAACGCAGTACTTCTGTAATAATACCCTCTTATTCATTAACCGTAACTTTGACAATATAATTAGAACATTATAAAAAATGATCAAATCCATGCATTATCATAAAAATAATTTCAACCAAAGCTTTGGCTCAGGTAATAGTAAAGTTACCCTTTCTCACCACCAAGCTTACTTGTAATAAATAACGAGGCCTGAACTATCTACAACTAGGGGTTAGGCATAAATACTACCACTGAACCAATCAGGTGTCCCTATAATATCTGTAAACACTTTTCCTGTTGCCAATTAAATTACCTAACTCGCTGTTGTCAAGCTCCCGAGGCAGGCCTATTTTACACGTCACCATTTGACTCCATAGTTCCTGAGACAACCTAGACCTTACTGTCAACCAATAATAATAATAATAATAATAATAATAATAATACCACTTCGTCATTCCCAGGTACATACATGTTGTTGTTGATAATTACTCCGGAAAAAAACAACTTTGTTATGTTATGTTAGGTTAGGTTCCCTTGACACCTCACTTCTCTATCCACCACCACAAACCCACATCACACCCACACACCCAAAGCACACGCCCATGTTAACCCAGTGTTGGTAAAGTTGTTGTTGCATGCTATTGATTGCAAGCTTGTGGCGCCATGTTGAGGGGTTGGTGCAGTTCTCACCTCGTCTGAGTCGCCGTATATTTGAGTGAACAAGTCCAGACCTTTTCTTATCTTCTTCGTGTACAACTCTTCAGGGGTGTTGGCTCCATAACTTCCGCGGAACCTCACCCTTTTCCTTGTGTTTAGTTTTAAAGCTTTGCCTGGGAATCTGAACTTTGCCATGATAAACTAAATACAACGGAAACTGAGGTGCTTGTTCCCGCGTGATAAAAACTGACTCGGGTTCCAATAATGATACCTTATAAACTCACATTTTACACTCATGTCCCAATATTCAACATGACATTTTCAAATAAAAAAATTTGTGGCATTTAGAATTCACATTGAAGTGGCTGTACAAAATATAGTTCAAGCAATAGATAATTAAATGTTTGTGTTGTTTACAAGAATATGGTGTAGGTTCAAGAATGAGAGAGGCGCACAAGGCCGCTGCGCGCAAGAGCCCGCCAAACTGTGGCGCTGAGGGGCGCGGGGGGTTATGGGGGCCTCATCAGGGGCGCCACGAGAATTCTCCCCCCTCCCATGCCTCAACGCAATTGCATGCACACATAAAGCTTGTTCTCTGTCATAATTATTATCAGATATATATAACATTTTCTCAGAAACATTTCAATAATCTAAAAACACGTGCGAGTGTTTGTAAACAATCGCCGTTTCAGAAAACGTTTGCAATGAGATTTCACAGAAAAGAAACACATTCCATTTCGCATCAGATGATGCAATATTGCGTATGGCTGTTCCAAACTCTTGTTGAGCCAGACAAAGTCAGACACGATGATAATATTGATTAAATGTCTGTACAAAATGTTTTTATGTTGCAGCCACAAGACGGAAACAATATATAGACGAACAATAACAAACGTTGTCGAGACGAAAGATAAGCGCGTGATTAATGTCAAAAACAACGTTTTCTTTGCTGCTTAAAGACATTGTTCAACCTGTGTTTTATTTAAATTGATGCGCTTGTATGAATAAAATGTATCTATTGCCCCACTAATAATTAAAACATGACCATTCAGCTTTAATTTCTTGATTGACAATATGAGATCCTTGCTGTGAAAGAATTTCACATGTTTTGGAAAATCATATAAATAAGAATAATTATAATATAATCAGATTTAGTGTGATGTGAGGGAGGTGGTGTGGAGGAATTAGTTATAACCCGCCAATAGGTTATAATAGTATACTTCTTTTTTAATTTTCTTTTAATAGTTGTTTCATTATTTGTATCAATTCCCATTCAAGACAATTTCATGGTCCTTGCCTTTCCAAACACAAGCATGCACTGTGTCGGACTGTCAGCATCAGTGGCCTTCGGCCTGGGGGTTTGACCAAGGCCATCTATAGTACTCAATGTTCTCTAAATGGCCTTGGTTGGAAACACTATAATTCTGTAAGATAGTCATAATAATCTCACCCCTGGATGTCTTCATTGCCATCTCCATCGATACTCAAAAACATTTTAGACACAATCTTGTTATGTCCCATGTCGTTACTTCTGTCATCATTTATCTTGCGACACAGAAAACGTCTATAACCCTATTTTGTTTCTGGACCTCTATACCTAGCTCGATAGAGTGAAGTTTTAATTCTTAATCTTCAGCATTTTTTATAAGATCGAAGCTAAAGCCACATTGATTTCCTACGTGATGTTTGGGTTGTCGTATTTCAGGGTTAATATTTAAGTCAGCCTTATAATTTCTCATTCCTTCCCTCTCTTCCCCAGCCTTTCCCATTCTCTTTCCAACCTTCCCATTCTTCATTCAATCCTTCCCATTTTTCTTTCAGCCTTCCCATTTTCCTTCCAACCCTTCCCATTCTTCTTCCAACCCTTCCCATTCTTCATTCAACCCTTCCCATTCTTCTTCCAACCCTTCCCATTCTTCTTCCAATCCTTCCCATTCTTCATTCAACCCTTCCCATTCTTCTTCCAACCCTTCCCATTCTTCTTCCAACCCTTCCCATTCTTCATTCAACCCTTCCCATTCTTCTTCCAACCCTTCCTATTCTTCTTCCAACCCTTCCCATTCTTCTTTCAATCCTTCCCATTCTTTCTACAAAACCTTCCCATTCTCCCTCTTTTTTGGCAGGAGGAGAATGGGAATAAGATAAACAATTAAATTTCCAAAAAAATTGATTTGACGCTTGTCACCATCATTATGAAGAAATGAGTCATTCCTGAGTGTGCGTTTTGGTTTGTTCTCGCACTATAAGATTGTATGAGCCAAATCACACGTGCACAACTCACAATGAGCTAATAATAACATTAAAACAACGTTAATGAGGTTTTAGCCAATGAGCGATTCACGCCGAAATCCAATTTTGTTAGGGAGGAAGGAAGTGATTTCAGTCAACAAAGCGTTATAATATTAGGCAACAGTCGTAGTTTTTTTGCGTATCTGGCCCCACATACTGTCTATTATGAGAACCACCATGTGACACTTAATGGGAGAGAGAGAGAGAGAGAGAGGTTATGTCACTAGTGATTAAGAGGAAGAAAGGTGGATGTGTTGGGTGACTTATTAGAGATTACGGAGAGGTGTATGAAAGGGTGTGGGGTATAGGAGTGTAGAGCAGGAAGGGAGAGTCGAGTGTGTGTTGTGGGTGGGGAGGGAATGGACAAGTTCGATAATACTGCAGATAAGAAGTAAAATAAGAAAGTTCTGAATGATTGCTTGAGAAACCTTGAAAGAGGAAGGGGGATAATCCTGTTGAGAGATAAGGATGATAATCCTGTTGAGAGATAAGGATGGGAAGGTCAGGAGGGAGAAAAATACTGTGAGTGGAAGCGAAACAGTGAGAGGAATGTGGAAAGGGTAGTTTGATCGTTTGATGAATGAGGGGGCGGGAGAGACGCAGTGATGACATGTATGAGGAAGGAGGCGAGTGGTGGGCAAAGGGTCTTACAGGGGAAGTAGGAAATGAGGTGGTTATAAATTCGATATGGAGGTTGTACAGGGGAGATATCTCGATAGTAAATGGAAACAACTGCAGAAATATTTAAGTATAGGGGGAGTGGATCAAGGATGAAGTGGATTTTGCTTATAATCATACAACCTGGCTAGGAAGGTGGGAAACTTGCCAGAAGCTCTTAGTTCTGAGTCACAATTGTTACTCCCAAGATAAGGTGGCAAGATAGTGAGTGGGAAGTCAGCTCAACTCAGAGGTGCTATATAACCCAACTAACTTCTCTTGGCTTCTAGTATGGAAGGATAATAGAAAACACGGGCTAAGGATGACAACTGTGACTTTACTTACAAGGAAAGGCTACAGTTGCAGCTAGATATTACAAGGGGACCTCTAACCTTGGCAGTGCATAGAGGATGGACGGATTAATGTTTGCATGTAATAATAATACTGAATGACTAGAATGTAAATTTTTTGTTCCCTAACTATAAGAACAATCTTAAGCATAAAAAACCTTCATACTAAAATACAGTTTGATGCATTGTATCTGAATGCGAGACCAGGACTGCATTCATTCTTATGGACTGACATTTTGTTTCCTGGGAGGGGTTGTTGACTGGTGTACTGTATCATTATAATTGCATTCGACTAGCAAATTACATCAATGAAGAAGAAATTGACTGACTAGAAAATAATATACATCATTAAGCCCTCACTGATGAGACAAATAGTTGTTCTTGCACATTTCAAGAGCTACAAATTACACAATCTAGACTGTGGAAGTTTCCGTCTCGTACGTCAAATACTTGTGGTGTAGTAGAGTGAAAAAGTACTTAATCCAGTTGTGATGGAGTGAAAATTGCACATTAGGGTGTCAGCACTGATCAGATAAGGCCAAACACCAGATCAAACAATAAACAAAATAATGAACAGAAAAGTGGCTGCAAGTACAAGACACACAGCAAGAAACACAGGTGCCCATTGTATAGATGAAGCTCACTATTGTAGATACATTGGCCATAGTTAGATGAAGAAAGGAAGAGTGTCCTAACTATTAAAAATGAAAGGCCAAAGGTCATTAAGGCTTTCAAATGTAAAGTCCATTTTAGTAGGCATATTCTACTTACACCTCTGGAGGCCCTTAGTATTCCTCATTTACCAATGCATAATTATATAGCATAGTTGTTCAAGGTAATTGCAAATGTTGAGTCAAACTAAATATTTGATAAGCATAGAAGACACCAACTTTCCTCTCAACATTTATGATTCACAGCAACAGCACTTTAATGTCCACCACAGGTCCATTTAAGGCCTTTCTCCTCACCCACTTTGGTCAGGCTTGAGGCAGAGCGGCACTGGCATTGGCAGGCATATGCTCTGGTATCACGGCGGGAGTCAAGGCAAGCTCTGAGGCGTGCCACATTGGGGTAGTTGTTACGGAGAAAAAGGTAGTCTGTGTGTGGTATCCACTCAAACCCATCAATTATTATCACACTCAGATCACACCCAAGGCATCGCAGCCGGTCACAGGCCCTGGGGAATGATGGATAAATTGGAAAGAAAACATTAATGGCATTGCAGCAAGAGGAGATAGAAAGAAATGATGAATTGAATGGAAAGAAAATACACAGAGACTGTATGCAGTTTCTTGGAATTTACAGAGATTTCAGGATAGCTTTTACCTGGGTCAGGCAAGTATGGATACTAATCAGTAATGGGCAATTGTGATGGTCTGTTATTTAATATTTTACTTCTCAAATTCACATATAGTTTTGTGGTACAGCCATTTGGATGGAGATATAGCCTTTTTATTATCTCATAGCTACGGTACTGGCCTGTATTGAGGTAAGGGGATAAATGCTAAGTAGCAATATTGTCAATACAAATACAGGTATTTTGTTTTGAGCAAACCAACATTTTTAAGATACATGTATGTGAATTACCGTACTATTGCTTTACATTGTTTACTGATTACTACAGGTATATTGGTCCACTGGGAAATTTTTATGCATCTCTATTAATCTAACTGAACAAAACTCACCTCTGAGCAGCACCCTGAGAGAAACCTTTAATGACAGCTGTACCACCAAGGTAGGCCACAGAACACCTGGTGGTGGAGGACGAGGAGGAGGAGGTGGACGAGGCATTACGGGCAGGGACGATGGCACTTGGATCAAGGATGGGCTGTGGTGGTGGCTCCAACTCCTCTAACAAATCCTGTAGTTCATCTGTCTTGAGGCTGCTGGAACTGTAAAGGGAAGGGTGGTGTGGTGGATACATATAGTTAAGTAAGAGATCTATCATAATACATGGATGTAGGTTTTGGGAACAGTGTTGGAGGGTGTAAGAGAGACTGAGGTAACGGTTAGACGGGAGGGTGGTGGATACATATATATATAGTTAAGCAAGAGATCTTTCAAATTACACGGATGGAGGTTTTGTTAACAGTGTTGGAGGTTGTAAAGAGAGACTGAGGTGATGGTTATTCCAGATCCTCCACTCTAAGTCTTGTTATTCATCTGAGTTGAAAGAGGCACTAAGGGGAATATCATGCCCTATGCTATTGTTATGCCTTCAGTAAAATAATGCAATATGCTTTCAGTAAATTAATGATAGGTCTACAATAATTGCAATTTTTAACGAGTGTAGACCGCAATAAACAAACATAACAAAGAAGAGCAGCAACTAGTTAGAAACATATATAGCATTTAGTACAGTCATGGCACATAGTCCTTGAACAGACTTTCCCTTACACCCTGGTCAGAGACTATGTGTCCGTGACTGTACATAAAATATCTCACCTTGGTCTGTCTTTACAAGCATCTTTTTTCTTGGTGGCAGAGAAGCTTTCCTCCACTTCATCCAGTAAATCATCGATATCAAAAGCCGTCTGGTCAAACTCTAAGGAAGAAATAAAGAATGCATGTAAATACCTAAATTGATTGATTGATATTAGGTGCTGCTGTAAATACCTAAATACATACCACACATCATTAAATATGGCATTCAAATAATAATAATATAAGCTTCTACGCACTGTACACCTGCTTTAGGACATTAGTAAAGGTATTCATTTTAATGTTATATATATTGTTTTTCAATTACTGAGTACGGTATTACATGGTTCTTGAAAACTTTTGGATACAACATACAACTTTGCCATTACTTCCTTAATTAACATAGTTTGAGAATACCCCAGTGCCACAACCTCCTGATTCATAACCTTAATAAGATAGTAAGTATATTTTGAAGCCTAGAAATAAATGGTATCTATTGAAAGAATTGCCATTTTGTAGCAGTGTTGCCAGATCCGGCTAGGTCCCAGTATTTTGCCCCGGTTATATCCTGTACTTTACCACGGTTATTTCCCGGTAGTTTGCCCAGGTTAGGTCCCGGTAGTTTGATGCGATCTAGGTTAGGTTAGGTAAGGTCAGGCTAATTTCAAAATGCCCCATTAGAATATGCCCTATCTTGGAAATGGGGCATTTGTTGAGGAAATGCCATAGAAGAAAATAGTCTTAGAATGATCTAAATAAGTGGGTAATGAAGGTAGAAAAACCGTACGCAATAACGTAATTCTTTCAATATTTAAAAAATAAATTGAGGCATCTATTTTCATAACGGGATAAACACCACCTCTGGCGAAATTGAGTTAGCACTGTCTTCCCCCCTAGTAAACATTGACAATTTATGTGGTGAAATCCATATCCCCTTTTGGAGTTTCTCTAAAGGCTTAAAATGAATTATAAATAGAGAGACTATAACTTTTTGCACAGAGATGTTAAACTTTAAACCCATTTTTCTCAAAACTTTGAGTTGTGTCGCTTATCTCAGTATGGAAATAGACGCCTCAATTAATCTTGACCGTACGTGTTACTCTGGAAACTAAAGTCCATACCATATTCAAGAACGTTTGTGGTGCATACGATGGTGTGGTACCGGTACGATGGCTCCATAGATAAACAATTGAGCCATCGTACCGGTACCACACCATCGTATACACCACGGATGTTCTTGAATACCGCCCTAACTTTATATTTTTTTTATTTTACTGCAAGAAATAATACATCGACCAATATTAAAATTATATAAATTAATAGCCAGCTTTAATTTTCTGTGGGATCATCTTAAGGGGGTGCGGGTGTAAGGGACAGGTTGGGGGGGGGTTGGAGGGTGCGGGAATAGGGGGACAGGCTTGGGGGGGGTAGAAAGCCTGTCCCCTATTCCCACACACTCCCAAAACCCCCCCAAGCCTGTCCCCCTACTCCCGCACCTCCCAAAACCCCCCCAAGCCTGTCCCCCTACTCCCGCACCCCCCCAAGCCTGTCCCCCTATTCCCGCACCCCCTTAAATTAAACCTCTTACCACTTTTATTGCCGTGGAGCATGATAAAAAGATAAATTATTATAATATTATATGTCCGACAACTGTCCCTGTAATGTTGACAAGAGGAATGTAAACAAATCAGTATACAGTGTTGCCAGTTCTGCTTGACGAAATTTCCCCAACTTCAACATCTGCTGAATTTTCCTTTTTTACCTCACAAATTCCCTGTTTACTCTTGACGATAATCTCACATTTGCCATCTTCTTGATATTTCGTCTGATAGAAACTTCCCCGTTTACTCTTGAACAATCTTTATATAATTTCCCATTGATACCTCTAATTTTTTACATGTCTGGAAAAAATTCTCCATATTTGGCAACACTGCAAATTAGGTCGCTTACTTTCCGATTACATCCACTACTATTGACTACCACAGTAATTTGATACATTCCGATTATTGTTGGGACTCACCGCCCTTTATATAGCTTAATACCGAATGATTAGTAGACTTATTCGAGTTCTTAACTTAATCAATAGTAGATGAAACGGAAATTGTTACTGTGAAATTCCATCAACTACAATGACTACCATAAATAATCATTCACTATATTCTGCTTGTTGCCGAGGCTTACTACTCTTTATTATTAAGCTAAAAATCTAATAAAGTATTGTATTTATTCAAGCTCCAAATTTAATTGATAATAGATGAAACGGAAATGGTTAATACTGTGAGTGCCATATCCAATTCTAATATGATAAAAATAACCCAACATGCCTTCCCTCGATCGTTCACTATAATAACAGTAGGGATAATGGAAAACACAGGCCATGGCTGACAGTTGTGATTTTATTTATATGCAATACAACGGGGAATATTAGAATAGAATAAGAAGGTGAAGTACCTTTGACCACACATAATAATATAATTAATTACACTATTCAAAGGCTAGGTTAATAATCTTCTCTTTAAATATTTCGGAAAATTATACTCACTACATTGTAAAATATTACTTACTGGCTTAATTAAACTGACTAAACTAATATATCCAATTCATTTTTAACTGATGACTCCACATAGTAACTAACTAACAAACATAATCTCCTTCATATTTAATAACGACCAAGCAGAATAACTAATTAATAAGAGTTCTGAGACAGCATATTATTCCCCGGAAAATTGAAACAAAAAACTAAGATAAAAACCACCAATATTTTTACCCTAATCTTAGTACTGTATGGAATAATAATAATAATAATAATAATAATAATAATAATAATAATAATCCTGGATCCACACCTCTCACACAATCTAATCACTCTGTCAATCACGAGATAAACAAACCAAACCAATCACATTATCCTACTTACATAGACTTAATTATTTATTTATAGGTTGACGTCAGAGTAAATTAATTGTATTCATTGTGGTTGTGTTATGGTTGTGAGATGTGTATATATTTATGTTGTGGTAGTTGTGGGGTAGTGAGTGGTGTATTCGTGCAGTGGTAGTGGTAGTAGTGGTTTTTATGGTGGTAGTGGTGTAATTATTGTGGTAGTGAAAAATTGTATAGTAATGTAGTGGTAGTAGTGAGTGGTTGTGGTAGTGGTTGTGGTGAGTGGTATATTCATGTAGTAGTAGTAGTAGTAGTAGTAGTAGTGGTAGTAGTAGTGGTAGTAGTAGTGGTAGTAGTAGTGATTGTGGTGAGTGGTATATTCATGTAGTAGTAGTAGAAGTAGTGGTAGTAAGTGGTAGTGGTTGTGGTGAGTGGTATATTCATGTAGTAGTAGTAGTAGTAGTAGTAGTAGTAGTAGTAGTAGTAGTAGTGATTGTGGTGAGTGGTATATTCATGTAGTAGTAGCAGTAGTAGTAGTGGTAGTAGTAAGTGGTATTTCCTCCGGTACAGATGAGTGTTGTTGATGTTGTGGTTGGTAGTGTGAGGAGGTGGAGAGCACGCTGACATTAGTGTGTGGATCCCAGGCAGTACTGGTTGTAGGGTAATCAGTAGTAGTCCAGCGTCCCTTGAGTCGGTGAAGGGAACGACGTACCTGAAGTTTCACCTTGTGGGATATAGGAGAGGAGCAGGAGAATATATATACAGTCCATGCCATGAAAAATATATATTATACTTCATTAGAAAACGAGGGGAGGGGGAGGGGAGAAGAGGAGGTTAGTGGAATATAAAAATTAGTGGAAAATAAAAAAAGATGTGGTTAATTGGAAGTATATGGAAGGAAGAAGGGGTATGTGGGGGAGGGACAAGGAAAGAAGAAGGGGTATGTTGGGGGAGGGATAAGGAAAGAAGAAGGGGTATGGTGGGGGGAGGGACAGGGAAAGAAGAAGGGGTATGTTGGGGGGGGGGGTGACAGAAGAAAGAAGATGGGGAGGGGGGAGTTATTAGGGGGAAGGGCAAGAAGAGAGTATTAATTAAGAAAAGGGGCAAGAAAAGAAAAGAAGAGGGGGATGAAGAAGGGAAAGAAGAAAAGGGAATTAATTATTGGAGGAGGGGCAGGGGAGGGAGGAGGAAGAAGAAGAGGGAAGCTATACGAGGAAAAAACAAAACAGAAACAAAACCTTACCTCCTTGTTTATGAAGCAGTACACAGTGGCGACATACAGACCCTGGAGACCATCAACTAAGGTGGCAAAGAAGAAATACACCTGTAGAAAAAAAAAATATATTACACCTCAACAACAATAATAACAATAACAATAACAATAACAACAAAAACAATAACAATAACAATAACAACAACAATAATAACAATAACAACAACAACAATAACAATAACAACAACTATAACAATAACAATAATAACAATAACAATAACAACAATAACAATAACAATAACAACAACTATAACAATAACAATAATAATAATAACAATAACAATAACAATAATAACAATAACAACAACATTAATAACAACAACAACAACAATAACAATAATAACAATAACAACAACAACACCTGTAGTAGAGTTATATAGTAATCAATTCTAATCAAGTAGAGTTAGTATTCAATTGTAATCAAGTAGAGTTATATAGTAATCAATTCTAATCAAGTATTCAATTATAATCAAGTAGAGTTAGTATTCAATTGTAATCAAGTAGAGTTATATAGTAATCAATTTTAATCAAGTAGAGTTATATAGTAATCAATTATAATCAAGTAGAGTTATATAGTAATCAATTATAATCAAATAGAGTTATATAGTAATCAATTATAATCAAGTAGAGTTATATAGTAATCAATTATAATCAAGTAGAGTTAGTATTCAATTATAAGCAACTAAATCAAGTAGAGTTAGTATTCAATTATAATCAAGTAGAGTTATATAGTAATCAATTATAATCAAGTAGAGTTATATAGTAATCAATTATAATCAAGTAGAGTTATATAGTATTCAATTATAATCAAGTAGAGTTATATAGTAATCAATTATAATCAAGTAGAGTTATATAGTAATCAATTATAATCAAGTAGAGTTATATAGTAATCAATTATAATCAAGTAGAGTTAGTATTCAATTATAATCAAGTAGAGATAGTATTCAATTATAAGCAACTAAATCAAGTAGAGTTAATATTAAATTATAATCAAGTAGAGTTAGTATTCAATTCTAATCAAGTAGAGTTATATAGTAAGCAACTAAATCAAGTAGAGTTAGTATTCAATTATAATCAAGTAGTATTGAATTAGGCATGTTCCTACTGTACCTGCATAGCCTGACACGAGATGGTGGATGGAGGGACGTATAGAGGAAGGAAGAACTGTAGTCCAAACATAGGCAGAAGGAAGGCTGTGGCTTTCACTGCTCGTCTGACAAAACACAACAACGACATCATCATCATACAGGCAACTTTATTATTACTATTATTATTATTATTATTATTTTATTTTTTTATTTTTTTATTTTTTTATTTTTTTGCATGCCTCCCAGGAAATAACTACTAAATACATAAATTAATAAATGTATAAATATATAAATCGAATAATCATTTTAGCTTTTACTGCACACATACTCAGATTACTTACCAACATACATATACACATACATACATACATACACACACACCTACAGAGAGACATACATACATACACACATACCTACAGAGAGACATACTGTACATACATACATACACACTTACATACATACACACACACACCTACATACATACATACATACACACACCTACATACATACACACACACATACACACACACACACCTACAGAGAGACATACATACATACATACACACATACATACATACATACATACACACCTACAGAGAGACATACATACA
>JAWQEG010002028.1:15000-25000 GCA_033782935.1 Petrolisthes cinctipes | reverse complement strand
CAGGAAACAGGACCAAATTAATTAACAAACATAATGGTGTCCTGTTATTGTTGCTTGGAATAGTTTAATTGGAGGAATCAGTTGCTCCAGATTTACCAACACTAAACCATACCACCTTAAGTACCCCAGTAAGAAAATTGTTGGAGGTTAGTGAGTCGTTCAAACATTGCCACGAAACACCACCTACATTACAGAGTTTGTTTCGTGGCATAGTCAGGAGGAATCAGAAGCCACCAGCAAGAGTCTTAAAGGATTATAATTATGTTACCATCATATTTATTAAAGTTGTAAGTGTGGCATCTTTGGTGAGGAATGTTTATAAGTGTTGTATGTTGTTCTCTTCAACTCTGTGTGTGTGTGTGTGTGTAAAGCAAACACACACACACACACACACACATAGAGAGAGAGAGACAGTGTGTGTGTGTGTGTAAAGCAAACACATACACACACACAGACAGAGATAGAGAGAGTGAGTGTGTGTGTGTGTGTGTGTGTGTGTGTAAAGCAAACACACACACACACACACACACACACACAGAGAGAGAAAGAGAGAGAGAGAGAGAGAGAGAGAGAGAGAGTGTATGACCTTGTGGAGATGCAAGGAGAGGAGTAACGCACAAGGGAAAGGGAAGAAGAGAGAAGAAGGAGAAGAGAAAAGGAGAGGAGGAAATAAAATAGGAGAAGAGAGTAGAGGAGGGAGGGAAAGAGAAGAGGAATTAAAGCAAGGGAAGGAAATAGGAGAGAAGGGAGGGAGGAAGGGAGAAGAGAAGATGTGGGAAGGAGGGAGGGAGAAGAGAAAGAGGAGGAAAAGAAAAGAGGAAAGGAGGAAGAGAAGATGAGGTAAGAAGGAAGGGAAGAAAATAGGAGAGGAGGAGGGAGAGAAGAGGAAAGGGAAGAAAAAATGAGAGAGAAGGGAGAGAGAAGAGGAGAGGAGGGAAGGGAAGAAAAGAGGAGAGAAGGGAGAGAAGAGGAAAGGGAAGAAGAGAAAGAGGAAAGGAGGGAGAGAAGAGGAAAGTAGAGGAGGGGAGAGAGGGAAGGAAGAAAATAGGAGATACAGAGGAAGAGATAGAGGAGGAAAAGAAAAGAGGAGTGGAGGGAGGGATTGAAGGGAAGAAAAATAGGAGAGGAGGGGGAGGGAGGGTGGGAGTGAGTGAGTGAGTGGATGCAAGCAGTGGGTGTATAAAACTTGAGTGGTGCTTGCAAGACGAGACACACAAGCAGTAGTCATGTGTTGCTTTAATGTTGTTGTTGTTGTTGTTGTTGATGGTGATGTTGTTGTTTTTGTTGACGTCGTTGTTGTTGTTGTTATTGATGGTGATGGTGTTGTTTTGTTTTTGTTGTCGTCGTTTTTGCTGTTATTGTTGCAAAGTTAGGACGGTATGCAAGAAACAATTAATTATTAATGGTGTTGCCAATGACATGGACAACAACAACAACAACAACAACAACAACAACAATAACAACAACAACAACAACAACAACAACTATATAAATGCCTCCCTATAGACACACACACACACACACCAAGGCCAAATGAATACAGTACACCATTTTGGCCTTGACACACACACACACACACACACACACACACACACACTACCATCGTACCATCATCGTGTATAATAATATGCAAGAACATTGGTGTCATTCCTTTCCTTCTTCTTCTTTCGTGCTTACTGTCCCTCCTTTCTTTCTTTTTCTTTCGTGTTTACTGTCCCTCCTTTCATTCTTCTTCTTTCGTGTTTACTGTCCCTCCTTTCATTCTTCTTCTTTCGTGTTTACTGTCCCTCCTTTCTTTCTTTTTCTTTCGTGTTTACTGTCCCTCCTTTCATTCCTTTTCTTTCGTGCTTGCTGTCCCTCCTTTCATTCCTTTTCTTTCGTGCTTACTGTCCCTCCTTTCATTCTTTTTCTTTCGTATTTACTGTCCCTCCTTTCATTCCTTTTCTTTCGTGCTTGCCCTCCCTCCTTTCTCTCTCTTTTTTTTTCATGTCCTTCCTTTCCTTTTCTTTCCTCGGTCGGTGTTTACTGTCCCTCCTTACCTTCTTTTTCCTTCTTCGTGCTTTCTGTCCTTCCTCTCTGTTGTATCTCTCATCTCCCTTGAAGTACAGTACTCTACAAGGTCTTCCTGATACAACACAATCTTCTGTCTGTCTTCCACCTTTACAGACTTCCGAGTGTATATAATATAATCTATAATTTCTCAATCATACTCGCATTCATAATAACCAAAACAAGTCATAGTATTTAGTTGCAATTCCCACATAATGCCAAGGCTTATGTGTTTACCCAGACCAAACAAACCAAACCAAACCAAATCAAGCATTCCCGTGTAAACAGAACGAAAGAAAGCATTGGAATTCTTGGAACGCTTGCTCAGTGAGATTCGTGACACTAAACTCAGACGAATGATTCACGTATTCAAACCAAACATTAATCAAGAACTCCAGTAATTTCTTCCTGGATGCTGAGGGCTATGGTAAAATAAACACACACACACACACACACACGAATTTTCACTAAGTGGTCGTTATTTCTCCACCAAAAATATGCAGTGTATTCTCGCAATCCAAAATATGTTTCCAGGCTTGCTTCGAATAGCCTGATCGAGTATTAATTAAGCGAGCTCAAGCAAATTTTATGAAACAGGATAAGCGTTGTAATTGGTTCACTAGTATGTCAAAGGATTAGAGAAACTTCAACAAAACCTGGATACAAATTTTGGATTACGATTTGGATTACATACATACAGCCTTCAAGACCCACGTGATGTATAATAAGAACATTGGAGGTTAGCGAGTCCTTCAAGCATTGCACACGAAACACACACACACACACACCTACATTGAACAGGACCTTAATTGTTTCGTGGCATAGACAAGAGGAATCAGAAGCCACCACCACCAGGGTCTCATACAATATTACAATGTCCCTTCAAGAAGTACACAATGCGCAGGCTATTGATTTATACCAACCTACCAACCTACCTACCTACCCGGGAAGAAGGAGTCTAGTGTGAGGATGTATAATAAATCCCTCGCATTCGGGGGCGAGACGTAAGAGTGTGCGGATCTCTCTCTATATCTATATCTATCCCTTTCTCTTTCTGTCGGTGCCACAACGATACACCAAACTAACTAACTAACTAACAAACAGACAAACAAACTAATTAACTAGATATAGAAAGAACTACATTGAGTGTGTGACAGAAAGTTTTGAATCCATCCAGGCCGGGAGGAAACAAATAAAAACAACACACAAACACGTCAACACAAACACACACACAGAGATAAACAAGAACACGATGCGTGAGATCGTCCACATTCAGGCTGGTCAGTGTGGTAACCAAATCGGCTCCAAGGTAAACAAAATTATCACTAATATTATATACCCTGTTGTTTACCGGCACATGAAAGGGAAGCTAAAAGTGTGTGTGTGTGTGTTGTGTGTGTAATTGGTTTGCTCAGGAATTATTATCTTGTTGTTGTTGTTGTTGTTGTTGTTGTTGTTGGATATTTTCAAAACCTTTATTTTATGTGTGTGTTTTTATTCGTTTTAATTTAGTTGCAATTCATTTATTTAGAACAATTTATTTAGTATTACTTGTTTAGATTATTATTATTATTATTTTTAGAACTTTTTTAATACTTCCACCGTGGATATTTTTTTAGGAACTGTAAAAAGGGAAAATGTTTTTTATATTTTTGTTGTTATTATTATAGTTTTTTATGCTTCCACTGTAGATATTTTTTTAAACATTGGATAAGGAAAGGAAGCAACTAGTGAATGTGAAAATTCTTATTACTTTTTACTCTCTGTGAATCTATATAATAATAATAATGATAATGATAATAATAATAATAATAATAATAATAATAATAATAATAATAATAATAATAAAAGTAATAGTAATAGTAATAGTAATAGAAATAATAATAATAATAATAAAATAATAATAGTAATAATAGTAATAGTAATAGTAATAAAAATAATAATAATAATAATAATAATAATAATAATAATAATAATAATAATAATCTCAATGTTTACTGTAATTTTTGGATCTGATTCGTAGTGTCATTTGGAGGATTCAGTAGTCTTTTAATTTTCCAAAAAAGTGGTTCTTATAATCTGAAGTTTGTAATTTAGAGAGAGAGAGAGAGAGAGAGAGAGAGAGAGAGAGGAGAGAGAGAGAGAGAGAGAGAGAGAGAGAGAGAGAGGAAGAGAGAGAGAGAGAGAGAGAGAGAGAGAGACTGGGGATGAATGTGAGAGAGAGAGAGAGAGAGAGAGAGAGAGAGAGAGAGAGAGAGAGAGAGAGAGAGAGAGAGAGAGAGAGAGAGAGAGACTGAGGATGAATGTGTGTGAGAGAGAGAGAGAGAGAGAGAGAGAGAGAGAGAGAGAGAGAGAGAGAGAGACTGGGGATGAATGTGTGAGTGAGTGAGTGAGTCAGAGAGAGAGAGAGAGAGAGATATGTTCAATAATACAGTAGTGACGTATCGATAACTCCTCACTCCTATCACTACTACCATTATTATTACTATTATTATTACTATTACTACTCCTATTTTTAACTGCATGTATTATTACTATTACTACTACTATTACTACTCCAATTATAACTACCATTATTATTATTATTACTATTACTACTAACATTATTACTACCACTACTACCATTATAACTACCACTACTACTACCACCCACCACCACTATTATCACCACCACCACCACTACCACCACTACCACTAACACTACCACTACCACCACCACTAACCAAACCATACTATTATTAATGATGAGAAGGAAGAGAAGAAGGAGAAGGAGGAGAAGGAGAAAAGTGAGAGAGAGATACAGAGAGACACATAAGAGTCGTGGGAAGAGAAATCATTGCGTGTGAAAATATATCTATGTCAGTTTATGGTATATTTCTTGTGTCAGGTCTAAACTTCCCCCCCCCCCCCTCTCTCTCTCTCTCTCTCTCTCTCTCTCTCTCTCTCTCTCTCTCTCTCTCTCTCTCTCTCTCAGGATAAAAAAATAATAATAATACAGGAAATACACACAAAAAAAAAAAAAAAAAAAAAATCTACACACGCGTCAGCAAAAAAAATTAATACAAAATTTTGATATAGGAAAGATAAAAACGAATTAAAAAAATATACAGGAAATACCCCCCTCAAAAAAAAAAAATAATAAAAAAATAATTATAAACATATACACACACACGTCACTAAAGTCAAGTCTGGATAAACCACATAAAAACTATATATATATATATTTTTTTATAAGGCCAGTATGAAAATGGTGAGGGATAATAATAATATTTCTTTAGCTTTCCCACCTCTCCCCTAAAAAAAAATATATATATATAAAATGGTGAGGGATAATAATATTTCTTTGGCTCTCCCTCTCTCTCTCAAAAAAAAAAAAAAAAAAAAATAATAATGAATAATAAATAATAATAATAATAATAATAATAATAATAATAATAATAATAATAATAATAATAATAATAATAATAATAAATAAGAAAAAATAAAAATAATAATAATAATAATAATAAATAATAATAATAACAAACTATACCACCTTTGGGATTACTTACTTACTTACAGCATTATTGTGTGACTATAATTATTCTATGATTACTGGAGAGACTTTTTTGCTTCCGTGTACAGTTGGGGAGAAAAGTTAGTAGTAGTAGTAGTAGTAGTAGTAGTAGTAGTAGTAGTAGTAGTAGGGCCTAGTAGTAGTAGTAGTAGTAGTAGGCTAGTAGTAGTAGTAGTAGTGGTGGATGTTTGGTGAGTGTTACGTTGTTGTTGTTGTTGTTGTTGTTGTTGTTGTGGGTGATTATTTTGGCGCCCCTTCGGATCCCAGCCACTTTTTATTTTATATTATTATTTTTTTTATCTATTTCAATTTGCTTCCGTGGTTGTGTTGTTGTTGTTGTTGTTGTTGTTGTTGTTTTGGTTGGTTTTGGCGCCCCTTCGGATCCCAGTCACTCCCTTTCAGTTCATAGTATTATATCCATGCATACACTGTTCTTCCTTTCATTCTCCATATTTCTTTTCTGTTTATTTCTCCCTATTACGTTCTATGTATATATAGCGTGTTGCATGGGTCTCCTAGGTGTGTGTGTGTGTGTGTGTGTGTGTGTGTGTGTTCTACCCACACACACACACACACACATCATCATATTATGTTATGAACGTGACAAGGAACATCACGAACAGTCTCTTGGGTATAATTTCCAGCTCACATACACACACACACACACACACACACACACACAGACACACACACACACACACATACACACAGACACAGACAGAGACACACACACACACACACACACACACACACACACACACACACACACACACACACACACACACACACACACAAAACGCGTCCTTTCTACGTTGATGCACCGCTATATAGTCTTGGATCTGGGACAAGTCGGGTCATAATTCGGGTCAAATTGGGTCATATTATGGGTCATATCGGGTCATATTTTGGGACAAGTAGGGTCATAAATCGGGTCATAATCTGGGTCAAATCGGGTCATATTTTGGGACAAGTTGGGTCATAAATCGGGTCATAATCTGGGTCAAATCGGGTCATATTTTGGGACAAGTAGGGTCATAAATCGGGTCATAATCTGGGTTGTTCATGTTATGGAAAAAGTCGGGTCAAATCGGGTTCATATTATGGAAAAAAAAGTCGGGTCAAATTAGGTTATGTCTATGGAAAAAAAAAAAAAAAACGGGTCATAATCTGTGTCAAATCGGGTCAATTCATAATCACGTGTCAACATTCCAGTTACATGCATCACCACCACATTCCAGGTATCCACATCACATCACGCATCAGCAGCATTCCAGCAGGTGTTGAGGGGGGTTGATTCTAGGAACATTTTGTGGCATTCTGTGAGGCACAACAAGTTTAAAAGGATGTCTGTATAAAAATTCCTGGAAGCGAGAGTAAAGGATAAATATTTGGTGATAGTAGTGGTAGTGTCTTCAGTATCTTATTGTTTGTTTATCTATCCTTTCCTTCAACACGTATAGTCTAGATTTTAAGGGGGAAGTTGGGTGTTGGTATATCTGGAGCAACTGAATCCTCCAAACTATTCCAAGCAACAGAACACCATTATTTTTGCTCTTCTGGTCCTGCTGTTTCCTGGCATACTTTGGAGGAATCAAGGCACTCCAATGTACCAAAAAAGAATTACCCCCTTAACGTAGATAAACAGGTAACCTCGTAAAAGGCCACTATATGGGTCTCCTGTTGCCTGCTGTACTTCCTTTGTATTCCTTTGTATTCCTTTGTTTATTAACTTTTCAACGGTGCTATGATATATGACTGACTTACTCATGCATTTATTTGGTGTAATGGGCACTTTTTACTAATACAACATAGAATGAAAGATCTAAAAACTCCATCCATCTTTTGATCTACCTTCAGAGGACCCATGCATGAATCTAGGTGGGGTGTGTGTGTGTGATAGAGTCCTGTGTGTGTGTGTGTGTGTGTGTGAGAGAGAGAGAGATAGAGTCCTGTGTGTGTGTGTTTGTGGGCGTGTGTGTGTGTGTGTTTGTGGGCGTGTGTGTGTGTGTGTATGTGATAGTCTTTTGTGTGTGTGTGTGTGTGTGTGTTTGTGTGTGTGTGTGCGCGATAGAGTCCTGTGTGTGTGATAGAGTCCTGTGTGTGTGTGTGTTTGTGGGCGTGTGTGTGTGTGTGTTTGTGATAGAGTCTTTCGTGTACTGCGTGTGTGTGTGTGTGTGTGTGGAAGGCTGGTAGACTGAATTATTTACCATGACATTTGCTGACAGCCGGGAGAGAAAGAAGGAAGGCAGGGAAAGGTTAAATAGACAGAAGGAGGGAGGAGGGAGGGAGAGGAAAGTGAGGAAGGGGGGAAGGAGAGGAGGAATGTGGGTAATACGTAGGCGGAAGAAAGTGCATGGAGGAAGAAGGAGAGGAAGAAAGTGGAGAGAAGGGATGGAGGAATTAAGAGGGAAGAGGATATGAAGATAATGAAGGAAAGTGAGAGTAGAAAGGAGGAAAGGAATGAGAGAGATGACAGAGTGAGAGTTGAAAGAAAGAAGGGAAGGAAGGAATTTGAGTGTTGAAGAGGCATGAAGGGGATTTAACAACAACAACAACAACAACAACAATAATATGAATAGCTAGCAAGAATGAAGGAATGAAGGAAATACAAGCCTATATAACAACCAACATTTTACACACACACACACAACACACACACACACACAACAACAACAATGTGAATAGCTAGCAAGAATGAAGGAAATACAAGCCCATAACAACCAACACTTTACACACACAGACACACACACATTATAACTCTTGAAAAGGGGGGTGGTCAGTGAGAGAGTGCATGGGCTGTAGGAAGGGATCGAGGAGGGAGGAAGTACCACAAGCCTAGCAACCAATATTGAGTCCTGCCCGTTGCCACAACAATGGAGTGGGACTTTTTCCTTCACACACACACACACATATACACACATAGATAGATACACATAGATAGATACACACACATACACACACACACACACACACAGATACATACACACACAGACACACACACACACACACACACACAGATACACACACTTACTTGCTTAAAGTTGTCCGTCGCAGACGACGATGACTTTGCACCATGCTGAAGAAGACTGAAGAATCAGGTTCGGTGCGGTTACACTCGATGGACTCGCTGGTGGCTGACGAGTCCAATCCTTGACTTGCATATGCGTCCACAAGTAAGGCACGGGAAATTACCTCCCGCTTGCTGTGGCGCATGACGCCGTTGTCGTCTTTCCTCCGCCAGAGTGTTGCAGTGGGTTGTTAGTTGCTCGGTGCCAGTGCGGCACAATGAGTGCCACTCTTGGCGGTTTTCAGCAGCTGCTTCAAGGTTAGTGGGCACTATTGCACATTTCTTTAGCGTAGTTTTAAGATGGTCTTTGAAGCGCTTGCGAGGGCCACCAGCATGCCGCCTGCCCAGACTCAGCTCACCATAAAGGACCTTGCGAGGAAGTCTGTCCTCTGGCATACGAATTGTGTGCCCCACCCAACGCAGTTGTCGTTGCGTGAGGATAGTCTCAAGGGGTTCAATTTGTGTTCGTCTGCGTATATCAGTGTGGGGAACGTTGTGCCACCACTTGAGCCCTAATATGCGCTGAAGGCAGTTGGTGTGGAAGGCTTCCAGCTTTTTTAAGTGGCGTCGATATGGTACCCACGATTCACTGCCATATAAAAGGATGGAGAGACAGATTGCCCTGTACACAGATACCTTGGTGGTAGTGGTAAGGTCTCTGTTCAGAAAGACCCTGCGAGACAGTCTTCCAAAGGCAGCAGAAGCCAGTCCAATGCGGCGTTGAACCTCGCTTGTTAAGTCACAGGAGTCAGTAAGTACAGAGCCCAGGTAGGTGAACTCCTGGACGTTCTTCAGAGGCTGTTGATTGATGGTGAACTCAACAGGCTCTCGCGGATGTTCATGCATACTTAGCACTTCTGTTTTGTTGATGTTGATGGCAAGTCCAGAACGAGTGTAGGCATTTGTCACAGCATTGATGGTGCGCTGAAGACCCTCATGTGATGAGCCAATTATGGCAGTGTCATCTGCATATTGCAGCTCATGGATTGCCTCCTCTGTTACCCGTGTCTTTGCTTGAAGGCGCCGGATGTTGAATAGGTTACCATCTAGCCGATAAGACAGCCGGACACCATCAGCAGGGTCAATTTGCTGCTTAGCGATGTTGGAAACAGCTGCAAGGAATAAGTTAAACATAATAGGAGCTATTACGCATCCCTGCTTCACCCCTGTGCCCACCAGGAAAGGTTCAGATTTTATCCCTGCACTGGAGACACGTGCCATTGAACCATCATGCAGTGATCTGAGGACAGCCAAGAATGTTGGAGGGCAGCCAAATTTCCTCAGTGCTTCCCATAGTAGGGGTCTGTTCACCGTATCGAACGCTTTAG
>JAWQEG010002028.1:0-10000 GCA_033782935.1 Petrolisthes cinctipes | reverse complement strand
CATTACAAGCACACATATTTTTTATTCTGTGTATTTGTATCTTGTTGTTTGTGTAGTGTTTGGTGTGTTTATCTGCATGTGTTGTGTTATGGGTGTATTTTGTTGTTGTTGTTGTTATTATGCAATCATGTAAATATATTGCACATTTTTACATAGAGGGTGTCCCATGAAAGGAAAGGGATATCTGGCATTATTATTCTTGAGAGTATTATTGTGTCACTTAAGCCTACTATCTATTATTCATGAACATAGAGGTAAGAACTCAGCACAAATCTAGATCTATTAAGTCATTATTATTTTCCACACATATCGCATCCTATTCCCACCTTATTTCTTATTTAACTTAGCCTATCTTTACCTAACACATCCTATCTTTTAAATAACATAATCTAATCCATCCTGTCTTTTAAATAACCTAGTCTAACCCAATCTAACCTAACCCATTCCTACTATCTTTGCCTACCCTACCCTATCTTTTACAGTATAACCTAACCAAGCCCACCTAACCTAACCTAACCAAACCCACCCTATCTTTCCCTATTTTAACCTAACCTAATCCATCCTATTATTACGTAACCTATATATAGCCTAGCCTAACCTACCCAAACCTACCCTATCTTTCCCTAACCTAACCTAACGTAACCTATAGCCTAGCCTAGTCTAACCTAACCAAACTCACCCTATCTTTCCCTAACCTAACCAAACCTACCCTATCTTTCCCTAACCTAACCAAACCCATCCTATCTTTCCCTAACCTAACCAAACCCACCCTATCTTCCCCTAACCTAACCTAACCTATCTTTCCCTTACCTAACCTAACCTAACCTAACCAAACCCACCCTATCTTTCCCTAACCTAACCTAACCTAACGTAACCTATAGCCTAACCTAACCTAACCTAACGTAACCTATAGCCTAACCCAACCTAACCTAACCTAACCTAACGTGTTCTCGGCTTTGTCTCCATCCCCAACGTGGTCAGGGATGATGGGATCAGGTACGTACTATAAGCTTTTGTAAGAGGCTGCCTTCTACAGCATGAAGAGTGGTGTGGGGAGGTCTGAGTGGTGAGGCCTGAGTGGTGGTGGTGAGGTCTGAGTGGTGGTGGTGAGGGGAAAGGCCTGAGTGGTGGGGGAAAGGGTTACATGCATGGGGTCAGAAAAACACAGTGTATATATAGTTAATTGAGAAAAAATGGAACAAAGTATATGTATTATTTTAAGGGGGCCTTGTAAATTTAGTAAGGGGAGATTCTTGTGTTGTTGGAGCTCTGACTGATTCCTCCAAACTATGCCAAGAAACAGCAGATCCCCTTTTATAGTACCCTTGTGGGCGTCTGATTTCTGGCATAGTTAGGAGGAATCTGGCAGTAGCCTTCCCAATTTCACCGACAATAGAATCTCGCTTTAAATGCATGTTTCTTATATTATATTATACCCACGACACACACACACCACTACCCACACACATACCAACACAGACACACCACAACAACAACACATACACCACACACACACCAACACACAACACCAACACCACACACAACACCACGACCCATACCAACACACAACACAACTACACACACACCAACACACACACCACAACAACAACACATACACCACACACACACCAACACCACACACAACACCACGAGCCATACCAACACACAACACAACTACACACACACACACCACCAACTACACACACGCACACCACCACCACCTCAACACACACCACCACACACACACAACACCACGATCCACACACAACACCACGACCCACACCAACACACACACAACACCACCACAAACACAACACCAACACACACACACACCACCAGTCATGCTTCTCTCTTGCCTCAGTTCAGCTTTTTCTTGCTGTGATGTGAATAACCCAGTAAATATGACAGTGATGCAGATTAACACGTGCTGTACTCTGTGTTTTGGAAAGTTATTTATCACTAGTTCCTGACACGCTACCACTAGATACAGGGTTGTATAATAGTGTTAGCAGCTGTATAGAGTCTCAAGTTATCAAGTTATACCAATATTTTTGTATGCCACATTATTTTTTCACTGTTTTTTCGATCAATAGTAAAAAATTCCGAGATCTGTAGAAACTTTTAGTGTATAATTTTACTTCTTCAAAATGTACAGTACAAGAGAAGGAGAGGTGACGTGAGGTGCAAGACAGAAGAAGTGTTGAAGTGATCTTATAGGAGTGTGTTAGAAGTCTGAGGTGAAGTGAGGTGAGGTGAGGTAAGTGTGGGACTAATACTGTAGGAGTGAAGTGATTGTTGAGGTGATTTTATTGGAGTGAGGTGAGGTGAAGTGTTGAGGTGATGTTATTGGAGTGAGGTGAAGTGTTGAGGTGATGTTATAGGAATGAGGTGAGGTGAAGTGTTGAGGTGATGTTATAGGAGTGAGGTAAAGTGAAGTGTTGAGGTGATGTTATAGAAGTGAGTGCCTGAAGTGAGACTGTTGAGGTGATGTTATAGAAGTGAGTGCATGAAGTGAGAGTGTGAAAGTGAGATTACAGTAGTGAGTGCCTGAAGTGAGAGTGAGGTTACAGTAGTGAGTGCCTGAAGTGAGAGTGAGATTACAGTAGTGAGTGCCTGGAGTGAGAGTGTTGTTGGGGTAACCTCTTGTATCGACCAATAGAGAGAGTGGTGTGTGAGAGTAAGGAGGGTTACTGAAGTCACTACTACACTTTAAATACACCACTGTAACACCACTACACCACTTTATAACACCACTACACCACTGTAACACCACTACACCACTTTGTAACACCACTACACCACTTTATAACACCACTACACCACTTTATCACCACTACACCACTGTAACACAACTACACCACTTTGTCACCACTACACCACTTAGTTACACCACTACACCACTTTATCACACAACTACACCACTTTGTAACACCACTACACCACTCTTTTACACCATTGTCACACCACTATATTATTCTGTCACACCACAACACCATCCAACATTCTCTCACACCACAATCAACACCACACCATTAATATAGAATAGTATACATGAGAGAGAGAGAGAGAGAGAGAGAGAGAGAGAGAGAGAGAGAGAGAGAGAGAGGGTGGGGGTGGGGAGTGGGGGGTGCCTATAAAGAAACCACTCACCCCACACACACACCCCTCCCACCCCAACGACTAAGAAAGAATGTGGTCCTAATTAATAATCATGAAAGTAAAAAGAAAGAATAAGAGGAAAAGAAGGCGAGTCCAATTCCCAGGACCTAGAGTGACGTCAAACATTCTGCTTTTTCTTATTATTACCCTCGATCGTTCCTACCTGGCATTCACAGTTACACGAATTTTTGGGGTGACCTTGTTTCTCCTTACTCAGTTACACGAATTTTTGGGGTGACCTTGTTTCTCCTTACTCAGTTACACGAATTTTTGGGGTGACCTTGTTTCTCCTTACTTAATGTCCAGCTGTTATGTATGACCTTTCCATGTACAGTCGCGGTCAAATATAATCATCCATATAGGTGTAACCCACGTAAGAGTTTGACAGCTTCCCTCTGTTCCAATCAATAAATAGGTTAACTACCATCTTTTAATTTGATACAAGCAGCTACGCACTACTTAAAACAATACCATTATATATGAACGTGAAAATATTAGACAGTAAATGGTTTGAGATACCCATATGTGGATGATGATTATTATTGACCTCGACTGTACAGTTTGCTTTTCTGGGGATTCGTGTTATATATTTTATTTCTTATAGATTTTGGTGGATTTTACATTTGGGTGGTAGTAGTAGTAGTAGTAGTAGTAGTGTGATAGTAGTAGTGTTTATGACGTGTGACATTAGTAGGAAGTAGTAGTAGTAGTAGTAGTAGTAGTAGTGTTATGACGTGTGACATTAGTAGTAGTAGTAGTAGTAGTAGTAGTAGTAGTAGTAGTAGTAGTAGTGTGTATGACGTGTGACATTAGTAGTAGTAGTAGTAGTAGTAGTAGTAGTAGTGTTATGACGTGTGACATTAGATAGTAGGAAGGTGTGGGTGAGTGAGTGAGTTAGGTGTTATGACGTCACTTGATAATGGTCACTCTAGGTTAGATCAATACACATAATGTTACACCACCACCACCACCACCACCACACAGGGAAGGAAAGGATATCTAGAAAGGGGGGAGGGAAGAGGGAGAGATATTTAGAAAGGGGGAAGGGAAGGGGAGGAAAGGGAGGGATATATAGAAAGGAGGGAAGGGGAGGGAAGGGAAGGGATATCTAGAAAGGGGGAAGGGAAGGGGAGGGAAGGGAGGGATATCTGGAAAGGGGGCAGGGAAGGAAGGGATATCTAGAAAGGGGGGAAGGGAAAGGAGGGATATCTAGAAAAGGAGGGAGGGAAGGGGAGGGAAGGGAGGGATATCTAGAAAGGGGAGGGATATCTAGAAAGGGAGTGAGTTAGGGAGATGTAGAGTAATGATAGAGAGAGGGAGGGAAATCTAGGGTAATGATAGAGGGGTAGGGAGTGGTGTGTAAAATAATGATAGAGAGAGAGGGAGAGTAGGGAGGGAGAGCTAGAATAATGATGGATAGAGAGAGAGAAGGAGAGATGGGGGAGGTGGGGAGTGAGGCAGGGTTTATTCTAAGGAAAATTTACAACTGCACAAACTCTGATGCGAGGCCCGAACGACCTAAACCAGTGGTTCCTAAACCGGGGGGCGAGAGATGGATATAGGGGGGGGGGGGGGCGAGGCCATCTGCCATATATGGCTATTTTGCAAGAAAACTATATATAATTAATTACACACACATTTAAGAGTGGACTACTGTAACTCTTTGGCATGTCATATATTATGATTTATGTAATATGTATGATTGCATTATATGGTAAGGTTAATGAAAATAAAAATATGTTGTGGTCAGCTATCAGTGACTTCTATTGTGGTTCCTTCCTAGTTTATGACACCCTACTAGCCATGCAAATTCAAACAAAGTACAAATTTACAACTGCACAAATCTGGATTTACAACTGCACATTTTGAATTTACAACTGCACATAAGGGGTACAACTGCACGTTAGAATAAACCCTGGAGTGAGGGAGGAGTATGTGGAATAATAATAGAGAGAGGAGGAGTAGTTGAGGGACTGAGGGGGTAAGAGCCTAAAAATCATGTTTGTGCAAAGCGAGTTATAGAGAGATTATTATTGATAAAAGAGCTTAGAAAGGAAGAGAGAGTGGTGTAGTTGAGGGACTGACTGAGGGGGTACGAGCCTAATTAATATATATGTGCATAGCGAGTTGTAGATATATTACTATTAAAAATTAGCTAAGGAAGGTAGGGAGGGAGGGGGAAGTTGAAGGACTAAGCTAGGGGGTACGAGCCAAAAAAATATTATGTGTGTAGAATGTAAACAAACAATTAACCACTTTCAAGGGAGTATTGACAATCGATATTGCCTATATAGTCTCTCTTACTTAACTTGTCTAGTCTAATCTAATCTAGTCTATTCTAGAGAGGGAAGCTGTTGTGGCGCCTAATATCAACCAATCAATCAATCAATCTAGAGAAGTTAAAATTGCAAGTTGAAGGAGGGAGAAATAAGTTCTACAAAATATACTAAAGGAGAGTTTGTTTGACATGACCAAGTGTTTGAAGATGGTACTGTACTTGTATTGGACGTCACTGATCCAGAGGAGTTTTTTTCCCCAGTTTGAAAAGGTAGCAGAGTATATGAAGTGGCCAAGTGTGTTTAGGGTAATGTTAACTCAATCAGCATTTAATTAAGGGTAAAGCGCATAAGCTATTTTTAATTCTCTTGGTAATGTCTCTGAATATGACTTTGTTAAGGCGATAGTATACTTTTGGTACAGTCACGAGCACTAATAAGTATACAGGTGTGCTTCGAATACCTATAGAGACAGTAAATAAATGCACAATAAGATCTCCATTGGAATGACTTCATTGGTGAATTGGAACTGTTCAAAGCTTCAACCAAAACTGTATACTTATTATTAGTGCTCGTGACTGTACATTGGAGTCCCTCGAGTCCTCCAAAGTATATGTCAAGAAACAGGACCAGACTATACCCCTAAAAGAACTAATATTTTTTTTTACTTGGTAACGACATTGACGGTGATGCAGTTTTCCCCACCACTAAAAGTAATAATTATTAATGTCTAAAACCATATCAACAGGAGGGAAGTATGTGCCAAGAGCCGTACTGGTGGACCTGGAACCTGGAACCATGGACTCGGTACGAACTGGACCATTCGGAAATCTATTCAAGCCAGATAATTATGTATTCGGTAAGTTAGTCCATCCACCTATGCATGTAACCAATTTTCGTCTGTCTGTGTGTGTGTGTGTGTGTGTGTGTGTGTGTGTTGTAACCCAATTTTCGTCTGTGTGTGTGTGTCTGTGTGTGTATGTAGGTAACCCAATTTTCGTCTGTGTGTGTGTGTGTGTGTGTGTGTGTGTGTGTGTGTGTGTGTAACCCAATTTTCGTCTGTGTATGTGTGTCTGTGTGTGTATGTTGTAACCCAATTTTCGTCTGTGTGTGTGTATGTGTGTGTGTGTGTGTGTGTTCCAGCAGATGCTTATATAAGTGAACCATTCCAGATAAATATAAGTTGTATAAATGACTTGTGGGCAGTTTCATTTTGATTGTTGTTGTTGTTGACGTTGTGGTTGTAAATGTTTGGTAATTTACACACGGTGCTGTTCTTTTTGTTGTTGTTATTCCCTTTTCATAATAATAATAATAATAATTGTTGTTGTTGTTGTCGTTGTTATCCCTTTCCATAATAATAATGTTTGTTGTTGTGGGTGTTCCCTTGCCATAATAATAATAATAATAATTGTTGTTGATATTCCCTTTCCATAATAATAATAATAATTGTTGTTGTTGTTGTGGTTGTAGGTCAGAGCGGCGCTGGCAACAATTGGGCCAAGGGACATTACACTGAGGGGGCCGAGTTGGTGGACAACGTGATGGAGATAGTGAGGAAGGAGAGTGAGAACTGCGACTGTCTGCAGGGCTTCCAACTCACACATTCCCTCGGGGGCGGCACTGGCTCTGGCATGGGTACACTCCTCATCTCTAGAATCAGGGAGGAGTACCCAGACAGAATCATGAACACCTTCTCAGTCATGCCCAGTCCAAAGGTAATAAGAGGAGACGCATATCTCACTTTAAACTTTATATGGTTCGTGCATGATACTCGGTTATGCCTGTGGTAAGATTATGGCTAGCTGTGCAAAAGTTACGTGAGACAATGATTTTGTTAACACCCATTAGACTTTGACATTTCATTTCCACAGGTGTAACTGTGTGTTGAAGGGGTATATGGCATCCTTTAATCTACCGAAGTGTTAGGGTCGAACTCATTTCCACTCCTTTTCCTTTTTACAGGTGTCTGACACGGTGGTGGAGCCTTACAACGCCACACTGTCCATTCATCAGTTGGTTGAAAACACGGATGAGACTTACTGTATAGACAACGAGGCACTCTATGACATCTGCTTCAAGACACTCAAGCTCACCACACCCACCTATGGAGATCTTAACCATCTCGTGTCCCTCACTATGTCTGGCGTCACCACTTGTCTCAGATTCCCAGGACAACTGAATGCTGATCTGCGCAAACTGGCCGTCAACATGGTTCCCTTCCCAAGGCTTCACTTCTTCATGCCTGGCTTCGCGCCGCTCACAGCCAGGGGGTAATAAGGAACTTTTTAATGGGTTGTTCCTGGGTTACATAGACCTATAGCACCTGTGGTTCGAACGACTAAACAACAGAGGATAGGTGTCGAGTTGTGTTTAATCGTTCTAACCACATGTAATTCAGTCATATTGTGGTTGAGGGAATGAACTTTGATGTACAGTTGCCAGCACTTATAACTGGTACAGAGCAGCATTGCCAGTCCCTTTTTCCTGTACCAATTACAAGTGCTGACAATTGTACATACCATAGATTGTCACTTATTAGAACTAATTGCCATATCATTTAAAATTTAAACACCTGTTTTTATACTTCCCCTTCCCCAAGAGCCAAGCCAGACCAGAGAATGTCGTACGTATCATTGTAACACCTCTTTATATATTTACTTCATCTCCTCCAGAGCCCAGCCATACAAGAACTGGCGGCCCTAAAAGAAAATGATTATGGGCTTTATGTTTATCAACTCATGGTGTTGGTCATTAAGGCAGTCAAGTCTAGTTACATCAACACATCTTCCCCCATCCTATACAAGGTTGCAATCCTCGCTCTTACAGCCGGGTACAGCCACAATCAAATAACCACCGACATCTTCCTTCCATCGTGCAAATAAATCAGTATCATATCAAACTATAATCATACAACACCTTACGTCAACTCAACCCCATCAATTATTATTATGAGGTGTTGTAAAATCATACACGTGTTGTTTTTTATTACCAAATATTTACTACGATGGAAGGAAAGTATCGGTGGATATTTGATTGTGGCTGTACATACCTATACTTACTGACGGCCTATCATTGTAAAACCCATTTATATAATTTCCCCTTCCCCCAGAGCCCAGCCATACCAGAGAATATAAGTATCCAGCCGGGTACATACCTATACTTACTGACGGTCTATCATTGTAACATCCATTTATATAATTTCCCCTTCCCCCCCAGAGCCCAGCCATACCAGAGAATGTAGGTATCCAGCCGGGTACATACCTATACTTACTAACGGCCTATCATTGTAACACCCATTTATATAATTTCCCCTTCCCCCCAGAGCCCAGCCATACCAGAGAATGTCGGTATCAGAACTGACTGCACAGTTGTTTGACGCACGTAACATGATGGCAGCCTGTAACCCAAGCCACGGCCGCTACCTCACCGTGGCCACAGTCTTCAGGGGCCGTATGTCCATGAAGGAAGTGGACGAGCAGATGTTGAGTGTCCAGAGGAAAAATTCGTCCTACTTCGTGGAGTGGATTCCCAACAACGTGAAGACAGCTGTGTGTGATATACCTCCACGTGGGATGAAGATGGCAGCTACCTTCATTGGTAACTCTACGGCCATTCAAGATCTGTTTAAGGTGTGTTTATTGACCATTCATTGTGTGTCTGTATGTTTTGTTTAAGGTGTGTTTATTGACCATTTATTATTATGTGTATGTATGTTTTGTTTAAGGGGGTGCGGGAGTAGGGGGGGGGGGTTGGGGGGTGCTGGAGTAGGGGAGAGGCTTGGGGGGTTTTGGGGGTGCTGGAATAGGGGGAAAGGCTTGGGGTGGGTAGAAAGCCTGTCCCCTATTCCTGCACCCCCCTACTAACCACTCCCCCAAGCCTGTCCCCCTACTCCCGCACCCCCCCCCCCCAAGCCTGTCCCCTACTACCGCACCCCCTTAAGGTTTTTATTGACCTAACAACACAATTAAGGTGGAAGTTTTGTGTTGGTAATTCTGGAGCAACTGAATCCTCCAAACTATTCCAAGCAACAGAACACCATTATTTTTGCTCTTCTGGCCCTGTTTCCTATAGTATACTTTGGAGGAATCAAGGCACTCCAAGGTAACAAAAACGAATTACCACCTTCTGTTTCCTGGCATGCTTTGGAGGAATAACAGAACTTCCCATTCACCAAAAAGTCTCTAATCTGTTGTTGTTGTTGTTGTTGTTGTTGTTGTTTGTGTTGTTGTTACTTTTGCCCGCCAACAACACATCTCGGAGACTGTCTGAAAAAATTCCTGTTGTCGTAAAACTATAAATCTGCTGAGGTGTTTTATTGTTATTACTCTCTTTCCAACAGCACATCTCAGAGACCGCCTGCTGTTGTCTTAATTAAAACTATAAATCTGAGTTGTTTTGTTGTTATTATACTCTTTTTCCAACAGCGCATCTCAGAGACCACCTGCTGTTGTCTTAAAACTATAAATATGAGTTGTTTTCTGAGTTGTTTTGTTGTTATTACTCTTTTTCCAACAGCGCATCTCAGAGGCCGCCTGCTGTTGTCTTAAAACTATAAATATGAG
>JAWQEG010002027.1:117500-119349 GCA_033782935.1 Petrolisthes cinctipes | reverse complement strand
TCATACATAAATACATACATACATACACAAATATATTAACACACACTCACACACACACATACATAGAAAACTTACACACATACACACATACACAAGTATATTGATAACACACACACACAAATATATAGAAAACATGTACACTCACACACACAAGAGAGAGAGAGAGAGATAGAGAGAGAGAGAGAGAGAGAGAGAGAGAAAATGATAATAGTATATAATGATCTGGAGTATAATGGAGGTAAATGATAGGAGGGGCTGGAAGAATTATACAGCCATGGCAGGCGAGGGGAGAAAGATAACAGGGAACACCAACCAACCCACTACCAATATCAAAACAAACTATACTCTATTATCTATATATTACTCGGGTTTTTATGAAAGGGGGGGGAAATTTTGTGTTTGTTGGTAAATCTGGAGCGACTGCATGAATCCTCCAAACTATTCCAAGCAAAAGAACACCATTATTATTATTATTATTATTTTTATTTTATTTTTTTATTATTATTATTTTTTTTTTTTTTTTTTTTTTTTTTTTTTTTTATCTGCTCCTGTTTCCTGGCATACTTTGGAGTAATCAAGGCACTCCAATGTACGTACCAAAAGGAATTACCACCTTAAGGGCATCATAGTACACTTTTGGTACATTGGAGTGCCTTGATTCCTCCAAAGTATGTTAGGATTAATTAAGGGACCCTGTGATGTAGTCAGAAAATTGGAGATAAATGAGTCCTTAAAATATTGCCACGATATATACACACACACACACACACACACACACACACACACACACACACACACACCTATATGGAAGGAGCTTGTTTGTTTCGTGGCATGGTCAGGTGGAATCAGAAGCCTCCAATTTTCATACACGATCACAGGGTGCTTAAGGAGTGAGTGGTGGTGGTGGTGGTGGGGGGGGGGGGGGTTGTTTTGTTGGAAGGTGTCTGTGTGTGTGATTCCTCCAAACTGTGCCACGAAACAGAATCTATACTCATGTTTTCGTTAAGGGGTGAGAGGAGGGGGCGGAGGTGGGGGGAGGGGGTAGGGGGGGGGGTAGAGATTGTATTGTTGATGTATTGTGAGGTACTGGTAAACACACTACTATCTATATTTATTATGTTTTTATTTAATTAAGGAGACTGTCTTGTTGGCAAATTGAAAGGCCATTGATTCCTTCTAACTAACAATGCCAGAATTCAGACACACCCCTCAGTGATACTAATATAGGTAATCTGTTTGGTGGTATAGTTTGGAGGAATAATAACAACAACACACAAACCTTCCAATACATTCACCACCAAATTAATTACAGGACACGAACAAATTAATTGATCCCGTATTCACAAAAGCAGAGGTCATTCTTAACTTATATTTTTGTTGTTGTTGTTGTTGTTGTTGTTGTTGTTGGTAAGTGTTTATTCATGCATGGTAAGGATTAGATTGTTGGATCACGTTTTTCTCGTACGTTTACATAGATACAATATTTTGCTACACGTGTTTTGTCGCTTTTTTTGCACACACACACACACGCACGCACACACCTAACCTCTACACATACACACACCTAACCTCTACACACACACACACACACACACACACACACACACACACACACACACACACACCTAACCTCTACACACACACACACACACATAACCTCTACAACCACACACACACACCTAACCTCTACACACACACACACACACACACACACACACACACACACACACACACACACACACTCACACACACACACACACACACTGCTTCCAAATGGGCGTGTAACAAACAATATCGTGAGGTCGGTATTGTAAACATTCTCTGATATGCATGTTTTGTGTATACCTGC
>JAWQEG010002027.1:0-115000 GCA_033782935.1 Petrolisthes cinctipes | reverse complement strand
TAATTGCTTGATAACTTATATGAGTGTGTGTATATGTGTGTATAATCTTGCGTGCATGTAGGCTACTTGGTTGATAACTTATGTGTGTGTGTGTGTGTGTGTGTATGATTTTTTCCCACTTACCTCCCTAGCTGCAACATGCCTGGCCAACAGTTTCTCCACCCGAAGCATTATCCACTAATATTAAGGGTCACGGTTACCACAACACATTATCAACACTCCACATCAACCTTACAACTACAAAAATACTCCACCAGATGATCACATTTTTATTTATATTTATGTATTATACTTTTCTCTCTCTCTTTTTTTTTTTTTTTTTTTTTTTTTTTGTGAGAAGAAATCTGTGTGAATTTAATTTTTCTGGGTGTATTATATTATAGTTTTGGCTTTGTGCCCATGTAGTGGTGAGAGTCTGAGAGTGAGATGTGCATGCAGTGAGTGAGTGAATGAGTGAGGGTGTTTCGAAGCACACACACACACACACACACACACACACAACATACACACACGATATATATCCTTGTTAAGTGTTTCAGGTCTACAACACATACACACACACACTAAATATGTCTATGTTAAGTTATTCAGGTCTACAACACACACACATACACACACATACACACACACACACACAAGATATATATCCTTGTTAAATTATTCAGGTCTACAACACACACACACACACACACACATAAATGAGTACACGTGCATATACAGAGATGGGTGTGTGGTGGACTGTTTCTTGGCATGCATATACAAGGTAGGCCTAGATTGGTGAAAGAAAGAAGTTGTCCCACCACATCGCCCACACACACACACACACACACACACACAAACAACATGACTCCCAGAACTGCTCTTAAGGGGGTAATTCACTTTTGTTACATTGGAGTGCCTTGATTCCTCCAAAGTGTGCTAGGAAACAGGACCAAATGAACAAAAATAATGGTGTTCTGTTGCTTGGAATAGTTTGGAGGAATCATTTGCTCCAGATTAACCAACACTGTACTTCCCCCTTAATATGATGAAAGGGAAATACTGCCAACTCCACCTGCCTTGTTTGGTGTGTGAGGAGGTGTTGTGAGGTGAATGGTGATGATTGGTGTGGTGAGAGGAGGTGTTGTGAGGTGAATGGTGATGATTGGTGTGGTGAGAGGAGGTGTAGAAAGGTGAGGTAAGATATTGGTGACATGTGAAGTGTGATGATGAAACGTGATGATACTGATGAGGTGAGGAAATTCAGGTGATGACAGGTCAGGTTAGGTTAGGTTAGGTGAAAGAAGGGAAGGGGAGGGAAGACAAGGTTAGGTTAGGTTAGGTGAAGGGAGGGAAGGGGGAGAAGACAAGGTTAGGTTAGGTTAGGTTAGGTTAGGTTATAGGTAAAGGGAGGGAAAGGGGAGGGAAGACAAGGTTAGGTTAGGTTAGGTTAGTTAAAGGGAGGGAAAGGGAGGGAAGACAAGGTTAGGTTAGTTTCCTCTCAGCCATTAATGTGGTTAGGTTTGGTTAGGTTAGGTGAAGGGGAAGGAAGACAAATTAGACAGATAGGTTAGGTTAGGTTAGGTTAGGTTAGGTGAAGGGGAAGGAAGACAAATTAAACAGAGATAGGTAAGTTTCCTCTCAACCATTAATGTGGTAATATAATGTATCAAAGCTCAATCTATTTAGATATACTGGGTAGAAGTGATTAACCCCGGGGTGAGGAGGTAACCCTTAGTGAAACACCTTCCCAGCGTGGGGGGGAGGGGCCCGGGGGTAACACTACGGCTGTCAGAATCGGGGAGAGCGGACGGGGGAAGGTGGGGGTGAGGGGGGGGGGGGTGAATCAGCAAGTGACCAGTGTGTGTGTCTGTTGATGACCTTCCAAGCACCTCAGGTCATACAGGTCCCGCCCTTGCCTTGGGTCACGTTCGCTCTACATAACTTGATAATAATGATAATAATAATAATAATAATAATAATAAAAATTAAAATAAACGTAATAATAATGATAATAATAATAATAATAATAATAATAGAAATGTAAATAAACGTACTAATAGTAATCCGTGACCTATTTTTTCACAATTTCTAAACCAATCGCCCACTCTTCCAAACAAACAAACCCGAATCAAAATAAGGGAAGAAACTTAATCGTTGACAGTAATAAGGGTTAGTGAGTGTTCCAAACTATGTCACATTGAAAGAAGGGAATCTTACTGACTGACTGACTGACTGACTGATCGACTGACTGACTGCCTGCCTGCCTGCCTGCCTGCCTGCCTGCCTGCCTGCCTGCCTGCCTGCCTGCCTGACTGACTGACTGACTGACTGACTGACTGACTGACTGCCTGCCTGCCTGCCTGCCTGCCTGCCTGACTGACTGACTGACTGACTGACTGACTGCCTGCCTGCCTGCCTGCCTGCCTGCCTGCCTGCCTGCCTGACTGACTGACTGACTGACTGACTGACTGACTGACTGAAGATATCACAAGTGTACAGCCCAAATAAAGTTATCATAAACATAAAAGTGAATTGAAGTAGGGATAAGTATAAGTATTAATTCCTCCAAACTATACATGCTTTATTTACATACATTAATACTGTAAAAAATTTAGAGAGTAATAAATATTAAAAAAAAAAAAAAAACTTTATATCACACGTAAAGAATGTATTGAAATGCAAATAGGTCATAAGTATCTCCATGAAAATCTGGCGCTATATGACCTTACTGTTACGACGACTAATATCAATCAATCAATCAATCAATCAATCAATCATAATATCCCTATGAATTTGTTTTTGTGCATCATAGTATGAGGAAGGACAACATGACACCTGTATTGAATATGTATAAAATATTAATTAATGTATGAAAATAAGTACGAAATAATTATGCCCTTGAAGTCTTTATTAAACCACCTTGGTAACACTGACCTATTGGAATTAATTACTAAAAAAAAAAAAAAAAAAAATTAATAATACTAAAAAAAAAAAAAAAAAAAAAACTAATACTAAACACACACACACACACACACACACACACACTCACACACACATAGTAATAAAAACCACTATGTGTGTAATAAAGTAATATATGTTATAGTATAGCCTGAAGGAAGGTTGTGGTAAAGTAGTATAGCAGCTTGGGTTATACATACCAGTCACTCATTTGGAAATCAACTCTAATAAATTGTGTGTGTGTGTGTGTGAAATCAAGGCTAATAAAGTGTGTGTGTGTGTGTGTGTGTGTGTGTGTGTGTGTGTGTGTGTTAAAGTGCAGAGGGTCACAACCTATTATGTGACTGACTGATTGACTGACTGATTGATTGGCTGACTGACTGACTGACTGACTAACCTCTGTATACAGTCACCACCACAATTCCTGCGACAGATGAATCAAGCAAGTTGAGTCATGCATTAAATAAAGTTAATCTTATAAACCAATATTTCACTTATACTGTACAAATCCCAAAGACTATAAAATTATGTAGTTTCGCATATTAATTTTCATATATAGGACACACACACACACACACACACACACACACACACACACACACACACGTTCACCACATTCTGAGTAACGAGCCTATAAAATTATATATAGAATTTTCCTTGTACTGGCATGTCGTAAAGATTATGTTATTAATTAATTCATTGTTATTATTTATTTAATTATCTACGTGTTTCCTTTTAGCTACATAATAATTCTATATCTACTTCTATACATTAATCCATCTATCTTCTTTGTTTCGATATTATTGTGTTTTTACTTTGTGTGTGTGTGTGTGTTTTAGGCTCGTATTTCCCGTTGAGCCTTGTGAAATGATCTGTAAAAAAAATAATTAGCCACGAAACCCGCCAAGTTGTCATACGAGCCTTTTTTCATCACACGTGTTTTTTTTTTTTTTTTTTTTTTTTTTTTAAACTTCCCAGAATAATAATTTAGCGTGTTTTCTTTTTTCCAACGGCTACCCACATTCTACCACTGCATGGCCGGCCACCACGTTTTCCTTGTTACACATAGATATAATATTCAGCTATACGTGTTTTGTCGCATTCTTTACACACACACACACACACACCTAACCACTACTGTACAACCATCACTACCAAACACTATTTTCTTAATATATTAAGTGTTTAATATCTTTACTTTTTCAGTAAATTTAATGTACTGTATTGCAATCTAAGACAAATGACACCAAGTATTTACACAGACAGACTGACAGACAGACAAACATACAAGCAGTGTGTGTTCTTACCTATTTACATTTTTACAGGATTGAGTCAAGCTCGTAATGTCCCGTTTTTTAAAACCCAATTATAATATTTTTCTTTAAAGTTATGTATGTTTTTGGCACTTACCACTTGTTCTGGTAATGTGTTCCATTGATCTATTACTCTATTTGGACAGCTATATTTCTGTATATCTTTATCTCCTCTTCTTTTAATTAATTAATGTGTGTGTGTGTGTGTATAAGGTCACGGTTATTACTCAGTTTGAACATTTTAACACGATATCATTATAATATTATTTCTATTTTGTAAGCGTTGGTCCCATTTGGAGGGGCAACCAAGACGCTCTAATGAACCCCTAAAGCATAACGTAATACTAGCCGTGCCCGGCACCATAAAAAGTATAAAGACAATAAAATACTTAAGTTCTTTATTTACCTTTAGTACAAACCCGAACACTCTGGGGAACGTTACCGCTAAAGGCCATGAAGTTATTTGATACATGGTGAGAAATGAATATGAGTAAATATATGGTAATTATCTAGTATATTGTCGTTTTCTATACCTATCATGAAAGACGACAAAGACAACATTGATAATAATGTGAAGTAACAATAATATACATATAAAAATACTTTGAACGAATTAACAAGGTCCTACTTAATTAAATGACATGCTTTGTGTTTTCGAGTAACAGAAAATGGTAGTACACACTATATTATAATAGTATGTACTAAAGAAAACATATAATAACAAGACGAACATATTTTATTTTTTACTATTATTATGAAATGTTAAATGAGAATAAATATATATACTGTGTAAGATTTTTATTAAAAGAAAAGTAATAAATACTTTGAAATTCAGCTAAAAATCTATAATAGTGATTGGTGGATTCTAAAGACTTGTGGACGGTGATTGGTTGGCTGGTGTGGCTGTGCTGTGATTGGCTGGCTGGGTTTGCTGTGCTCTGATTGGCTGGTGTGGATTTAGTTTACGTCAGACGGAGATTCAAACACAAGGCCAGCATTTGTCTCTGTGTTTAGATAATATTGTGTGTGTTTGGTGCGTTTACGTGTTGCTGTGTTATCTGACATGGAGTATTGATATAGGTGAGTGTATAGGGATCAATATTATATACATTAATAGGGTTTAAATATGGTTTATAAAGGTTTAATGTGTTTTAGCTACAAGGGAATGTAAATTTTAAAAGTGGCGCTTCTCACCCTATCAGTACTATCACTAAATTATCTTATATTCCCCATATTTATATTACCATGGTGCCGGACTGTGAGTATTCCCGGCATTTGTTAGTGTGGTAATGGTGCTAGAAGTGTTTAAAATGAAGGTAAAGTGTTAAAATAGGATAATAATGGAGGGGTTGGGTGACCTTGGTGTGGGCTTTGTTAAGGGGGAGGTATGGGTGTGGGGGGGTGTAGTAGTAGTAGTGTTGGCATATTTGGAGCAACTAATTCCTCCAAACTATTCCAAGCAACAGGACACCATTATAATTTTGTTAATCTCGCCGTGTTTCCCGACATACTTTGGAGGAATAGGTAGTCCTCCAATATACCAAAAATATAATATGACTGCATTAAACTGTGGGGTGGTTATGGTGGTCCCTCGCTGTTCACTCCAGCAGCACGCCTTTACCACCATGTTGTTTAACCATTATACCCAGGCGTCTCTTTACCAGCTCATTAATACCGTCTGGGGGCGTGGGTTGGTGAAGGAAGGAGGCGTGGTGAGGTCGTCCATAAGGGATTATTATCGTGTCGGTAGATATATACATTTTTGAAGGTGACAATGAGGCTGGTCACCCCCACCACCTCCCATCCACCCACCCAGGCCTGACACACACACACAGACAGACAGACAAGCCACAAGCCAGCCACCAACCAGCCAGCCAGTCAAGCAGCCTCGCCCTATTCCACACGCCACCCTCAACTAAGCTTTATAAACCTTTTTTACTCTACTGGTGTCAGACTCGTGGGTTACGGGTGTTTGTGGTAATTTGAGTGAAACGGGAGTAGTTGGTGGTGGTGAGTACGAGGCGTGGGTGCCCGCTGTAGTACCGGCTGCTTTTGTTTGCAAGTTTTGGGGGTGTAGCGTTGGCCCCACCACCACCACTATAACCCTTGAATTGCTGAACCCATCCTTGTTTCTCATACCGTTGGACGGGGGCGTACTTTAAGGTTTACTTCTGGTTCTATTTGTACTCCCTGTGGTTCTCATTCTAATTTTTGTAGGCCTTAGGCCAAATTCACTTAATATACTCTTCACTCATACCCCTTTCCTTAGTTCTACTCACTCATTCCCCTCTCACCCATCCCTCCACGCCTCCTGCCCTAGACACTATATAGTAAAATGTATAAATAATACCAAGAACATGATTAAGGTTATATTGTTGCACACACCCAACCCATATGCCATCCAAGTAAGTTAGAGAGAAATGAAACCCCCCCTGAACAATATGCAAGCAATATATCCCAGGAATTGTGGCAGGCTTGTGTGCTGGAAGAACAGAAAAAAAAATATCTGTCTGCCTGTTAGTTGGAATGTGTGACCAACTTCCAGGATTGTACAGATCCCGCACTTTAATGGAAAAATACACCTGGATATCTTGGGGTCCAACTGGTATGATGAGGTATGTCCAGAGAGCACATGGGTATTATTTTAATGGGGCTTGGGTACTGTAGGGTAATGGTTTCACAGTACTATAGCCTAAAAAGTACAAGGTTATTATGGACCATATTCTAGAACAGTTGTGGTGTATACTTTGGCGTGGTGCCGATACAATGACTTCACAGCCATCATATACACCATGGATATTCTTGAATACGGCCTTAAGTTTGAATAGTGATTTTGTGAAAGTTGAATGGTACTAGAATAGTGTTTGAGAAGGCAAGAGAATCCATCAGTTACAGAGTGAGCACATATATGTTTGTTTATTCCCTACTTAAAAGTCGTTTGAACTTCCAAGAAGTTTGTGGTGAACCGGGGTTCATACTGCACCTTTAGGAAGTAGACTACAGTACTAGAAAAGCATGTATTGTACTATTTAATATCTTGTTTATTTTCTAGCATATGGATGAGAATGGACAGGCACATAACTATTAACTTCTACAGTGGAGTCATGCAGGGTTCAGTACTGTCTCCTACAGAAAGATCTGACACACTATTTCATTGCTTCAGACTACACAAATGAAAGCTGATATTCAGCTACAGTAGTTATAGGTCCAGGTTACTGCCACTCACATTTTTGCCTACCAATTTACTGTACTTATCTTTTTTTCTATACAGTTGATTTCTAAGGTACTCAGGACTATTGGAAGAAGTCTCAACAGTTGCAGGTTTCCATTTCTCACTTTACAAGACAAACAATACTGTATAAGTGCCACATCTTTTATTCTGGAATCTCGTATGTGAGAAAAAAAATGAGTATAAGAGGCTCGTGATTTAAGATTGGTGAAGTGGGAGTTACTCATTCCTGTTTGTCGTTGATCAGTACTGTAGATAAATTAACTACTATACCTGCCACTTTATTGGACACTGTTCTTTGTTTTTGTGCCTGTCTCTTTTGTATGTCCATTTTCCATTTTCATCTTAGTCCTATATATATTTTTTCTGTCCTGATGAAAGCTTCTCAATTATTTAGGAATCAAAATGACCCTGAACCGGCGTGCGTTGCACCGGTTGCATTCCCCATTGAAATCACCTCGCCTCAACGCCTCCTCCCTACGCAAGAAGGCACTGATTAAGCGGCTCAGTGGGGAAGTTCAATTCGGAGCAGATACAAAGGCAAACTTGAAGGTGGTTGTGCGTGTGAGACCATTCAACCAACGAGAAGAGGATAACAATGCCAGGTAAGGTAACAAAGCAAAATGAGACACATTGAGTTTGTATGTGTGAAATAATATAATATTGTTAGGTAACAGATGTATGGCATTGTTCTTGAGGAAACTGCAGTTGATTTTGTCTGAAAAAACCAGGGCCTTACTAGTAGATATGCTTTGATGGTTGTTGTTGTTGATGTTCTCCTGGGGCAGAATGATGGCCTGCCCCACAGACCCCCAGTAGGCTTTGGTTGCCGTAATAAAAACAAATTGAAATAAAGGAGGGGCTGGCCCTATATGCGTGAGCTACAGAAGCAAAACCCAGGAAGATGGGACTAGAACTTACTGGACCAGGGAGTCAGGTGGCCTCTGACTGCCAGGGAGATTGGGGGGAAGGCCTTTGATCCCACAGCCAGTGCTGTGGGCCCAAACATGTGGTTTCATTTTTGTTGGCAGATGTATACTTGATGTCGTTGATGAACACATGTTGGTGTTCGATCCTCGGCGGAATGAGAACCAGTTCTTCTTCAAGGGGGCACTGCAGCGTAATAGGGACCTCCACAAACGCCAGCCACGAGAACAGAAGTTCATCTTTGAGAGAGTATTCTCAACTCAATCTACAAATGAGGACATCTATGATGCCAGCACTCATGACCTTCTGGACACACTACTCTCTGGCTACAATTGTTCAGGTTGGTATTGTAGTCTAATGTGTGTAATAAGGATACAATTAAGTATGTATGTTTACAACCCTGACAAAAGAACACTGGGTATTGTAGTGTAATGTTTTGTTAAAAGCAAGGTACAGTACTACTGTATTGCCTCCAATTATAATGATCCACCCTCCTCTATACTTATTTGTGTCCCAGGTGAACCTTCTCTGTGCGACAGGTTGGTGAGAGTGAGAAGGATAGGAGAGGAGAGACTCCCTCTACCCATGCTTCCCCATGTAACTTGCAGTACAGAGAAGGGACATAAAGATATTGAGGTGGGTGGGTCATCGTTATTGGAAGAAATAGTACAATTAAAATTCTTGCGTTAATACTGGATACCAATTTCCATGCCAGACCACCCACCAGTTCCAGTCTAATAGATGTAGTGTAGGTAGTGTCAACTGAAATCAATACACTATTTCTTAAATACCTTGTGTGCATACCCCATGGGAATGTGCATTCATTTTCTGTCATATCTGGCTCACAGGGGTGAATTGATTTGAATCGTTTGACTGGAATCACATTATCTTTCATATGGCAATAATCTTTCCAAGAGTATTGGTTAATAAGTATGCTGTATGTCATTGCTCCCTATAAATATATCTATGGATCAACGTTTATTAATTGTGTTTGATCACCATGGCAAGAATGATAGTCACCTGATCTGATTAATTCAAACGGTGAACCATAGTATATTATCAAGAGTTTGTGTAAAATATTGTCAATACCAGTGGTTACTACAAACCTCTTTGGCTTACTGCATATAGATTTGTAAATTATGTATGATAGCAAATAATTTTCCCCCGAACTAACATTGGTCATCAGTTTTTGCATATGGAGCGACTGGTGCAGGGAAGACTTTCACTATGCTCGGTACAGAGGAATCACCTGGCATCACCTTCCTCACTCTCAAAGAACTCTATAAGCGCATTGAAGACCTCAAGGAGACGAAGACAATTGAGGTGGCAGTATCATATCTTGAGGTTAGTAGCTAAAATGCTTTGTTCATGTAAATATAGTACCCAGTATAGTATTAGGTTCAGCATCTCTCTGAACAAGATATATTATGGCCAAGGGCCTTGTTCTTTGCACAGACCATTCTGAACAGGCTCAGAGGTACTTACTTAATTTGATATTTTGTACTTTAAGTTTATGATTCTATTGCAGTTAGAAAGTTAATATTACTAACTACCATATATTAGGAGAGGACCTTTAATTTGATTTGGGAATCCGCATGTAGGTTGGGACAAGTCATCATGTATAATTATCTGAAAGGCTTACTGTGCCTCAAAAAATTACTTTGTGCACTTTGCCAAATATCAATTTTTATATGGTAACATTGACAAAAGTTGAACAAAGAGGATTAGAAGTACTGTAGTCATAGTACAGGTGTTTATAATGTATTTTGGCTCTTTTCCTTGACTTTTTGTCTGTAGGTGTAAGTAAGCAAATCATGTGTGCTTTTATGACCTGGAACCCATAATGGAGTTATTCAAACATGAAAGAATAATTATGATTCAGATTTTATATAATTATCCTAATGGCAGGTGTATAACGAGATGGTGCGGGACCTGATCATCACTGGAAAGGCACTCAGTGTACAGGAAGTGGAAAAGCAGGTGATGGTGCCCGGACTGTCTCTGCACAAGCCTGTGGACGCACAGGAGCTAATGCAATTATTAATTCAAGGAAACCATAACCGAACCCAACACCCAACAGACTCAAATGCGGAGTCTTCACGTTCCCATGCAGTCTTTCAGGTAAGTTTGAGCAGGATATAAATGTATAGTGCTACACTCTTCACAGAATTAATTTAAACCCTGTCTGAATTTCCTAAATTATGTACACTGAGAATTTTGTTGGCTTGAAAGGGCGAGTGATTGTGAGAGGAACCCATTTCTGCTTCCTTTTTCTACCCCTGGTGCTAGAACCTCCCCACCCCCTTGAAAAAAGGGATATGGAGTATTGATGATGATTATCGTAACATACACTTAGGACCTGTTGAGTGGAAATGAGAGTTAATGGCTAAAATTTTTCTTGTATGAAGTTTGGAAGGTTGACTTTATGAGTAGATTTGTCATACAACCAAATAATGTTTTCCTATATTTTTGTAGTATTTTGTGTTCAAATAGATATGCTGATGACTAGTTACAGGTAAATAGTTATTTATGTATGTTGTAACAGTGATGTTGGTACAAGAATTTTATTTTTATGTTCTAGGTGTTTGTAAAGCAGCACGATCGTGTGGTTTCCGACCTCAAATCAAATGTGTCCATTTCTAAGCTGTCTATGATAGACCTGGCAGGGTCAGAACGAGGAGCAGCCACTGGGTTCAAAGGGGTCAGGTTCCGTGAGGGGGCCAGCATCAACAAGTCACTCCTGGCACTAGGTAGGTGTTGAAGGAGTTAGGGAGAGACGGAGGGGAGTTTGTTGTAGGTTGTGTAGATATTTAATACTGCATTTACTATATTTTGCTTGGCTTACACTTGACCCTTTTTAAATTTTTAATGACACTCCAAATCTTTGGGGGAAATGTGTAGCCTCAGTTTCTAAGTACCCCATAATTTATTTTGCCCAAAATTTTCATTGCATGTACTATTCTCCCTTGGGTTACTCCATTTTCCATTTCCTTTCCACGATTTCCTCATTCATTATTACTTAATATTCTTTAGCCACCTTGCAGCAGTCACTTCTTATACTCCTGCATCGTTACCATTCTTCAATTCCTTTCCCAGGTTTTGTGTGTCTGCCATAGAGATGTCTATATTTATTTTTGGCCTTTCTCTCAGCTCCGCCAGAACTAATTTTATTGATATATGCCACATTTCCTCCCTGACCATTCATATGTATCATTATTCTTAAAATCTTGTTTTCTTTTTAGCATCCACGAGTAGTGTACCATTTCTATCTTTAACGTTATTGTCCTTGTTTACTGTTTCAGTCGTGAATATCCTGACTTATTTCCAAAACAGCTTTTGGTTTTCAGTGAAAATTTCATTCGTTTCTCTTTCCTAGTTCATTTATTATTCTCTTCTCTCTTACTACTCAGTTAATATATCTCTTATTCTCGATATATTTTTTTCACTTTAAATTACTTTCATTTGTCCAAAGCAGCCATTTCTGTCACCTTACCTTCACAACCCCTTTAACTTCTGCATCCCACCAGGCAACTGTATCAACGCCTTGGCGGACGGACTACGTCACATACCCTACCGGGACAGTAAACTGACACGCCTTCTGAAAGACTCCCTGGGTGGCAACTGCCGGAGTGTGATGATTGCTGCAGTGTCTCCAGCCTCCACTACCTTTGAAGACACGTTTAACACACTTCGTTATGCAAACAGAGCAAAAACCATCAAAACCACTGTAAGTTGTAGATGAACATGAAATGGTTCTCTCTGACTGGTCTTTTTGCATTATATTGTTTAAGAAACATTATGTATTGAAATATTATTGTGGAACTTTACTTTGCAGATAAAAAAGAATGTGCTGAATGTGGACCAACATATTTCCAATTATGTCAATATTGTAGAAGGTCTGCGGGGAGAAATCTGTTTACTACAAGCCAAGGTGAGAGTTTATGCTTTGTAATATAAGCGCTTGGTAATTTGGTACTTCATTGGTCTTAATGGGATACTATACTTTTGGTACATTGGAGTACCTTGATTCCTTCAAAGTATGGCAAGAAACAGGACCTAATGAACAAATAATCATGGGCTGTTGCATGAAATTGTTTGGAGGAATCAGTTGCTCCAGATTACCCAACACTGTTCAAAGACAGTGGACATGTGGAGAGAATGCAAGGTGAGGAGTTTGTAAAGGTGTATGGAAGAGTATGTAAGGGGCAGAGGAGGGCTTAACCAAGTAAGGAGTGAGTGTTGGAACAGTGTTCCACATAAACTGGCAGAGAGAAACCTGCATTTCCTGGCTTCTAGGCTGAGTCAAAGACAGAACGCAGGTGACAGTAGAAGGATTATCACCCTCTCGCCTCCTCTTTTTAATCTCTGTTGAGAACATCCTCCTTGCCTGAGTGAGAGAGAGAAAACGAACGTATACAATGTGATTTCTAACAACTGACATTATTTAATAATTATGTATTATTTTGAAACTGTATACAGTGGGATCTCGCATCTAGCGAGTTCTCAACTTGCGAATTCGTATCTGGCGACACCATACAACCTCTACCCATATTCGTTTCTAGCGAACAAAATTCCCATCTGGCGAAATAAATATGTAAGAAAATTAAAAAATAATAATAATAAATTCGAGGGCGGCAGATTTACCGCCACGGCGGCTACCTGTATTTTGTTTATCGTGTGACGTCACGTCACCACCCACGCGGCCAGTCGGCCACTCCTAGTCCTTCCCCAATTTAAAAACTCATTAACTCAGTCTCCGTCTTTGTCGCGCACGTGCGAGACCTCTCTTGACCCGCTCCGACCTTAAGTGTGAGGAGGAGAATGCAGATGAAAGAATTACAAAATTAATTCAAGCATCAAGAGAGGCGGGAGAGAGTGGTGGTGAGCGGGAGACAAGTGAGGAGGGAGGCTGTGGCAGGCTGCACTAGCCTGTCCCTTCGCCTCAGATACCAGCAGTTCGTCACTTCATTCATTACTCACGGGTTAATAGTGAATCCTGAATTTAATTATTTCTTCTTGAATTCATGTTGTGTATCACTTTGTGTACAACATAATGAAAATTATGCGATATCATAGACGAAAGTATATAAAATATAGATAATAAATTAAAAAAAAAAAAATTCCCATTTGGCAGGCGAGATAGCGTGAACAGTGGTGAGGAGGGCGAGGGTGGTGGCGGTAACATGGACAAGGGAGGAGGGGAGGGGAAGGGAGAGGTTGCTTGAGTGAGGAGGTGGATGGAGGCCTTCACTGCCAGTCCGTCCATCCCTCCACCAAATGGACATTCGTCGCACTTACACACTTTATCACTCAAATTACAATACCACTCATAATTTTTTCTTTGTTATATATTGTGCATCACTTTGTGTTTATTTAAATGGAAATTAAAATGTTATAGGCGAAAATAAAGTAAATAAAATGAAGATCGGCAATTTTCACCTCACCTATTATAATTTTCCTCATTAGTTTATGTATTCGGATCTAGCGCCGTTTTTTTGGCACCAATTACTCGCTAGATGCGAGATCCCACTGTAATTTAAAATCTGTGTTATTAAAAAACTATGCATTATTTAAAAATTATGTAAGGCTGATTTATACATTTCCCATCTCACACACACACACACACACACACACACACACACACACACACACACACACACACACTCATGTAAAGTATAGTCTTTATTGAAACTTGGCATAAAGATAATGTGTAACATTGTGTAACTTGGGTGAGTATAGCCTGATATGATTTAACAAAGAGAAGGTGGAAATGTAGCCTATCCTTGGAGATGCCTCCATAAATGTATGAGCAGAGCAGTGAGCACCTGTACTGGTAGTTTTTGTTCTGGTGCATGCTAAGAATCGGGTCAAGATGGGTGGTGCTTTTGATCTGACGAAACTTGCAGGCTTCCGGGAATGCCCTGGTCTTGTTGATGCCTAAAAGATATATTGTCTAGTCTTATTCAAGTAAATCGATCATCATTATACTTTCTGGCATAGTATTACTTAATTACTTAAAGAATTTTTTTTATAGAAATTGTGACGGACCATCCCCATGTGTTTGTGTGTGTGGATCCTTCTTCATCTTCTGCTCTTACTTTGACCTCATTCCCTCCTTCATTTCTTTACCTTCCTATTCTGACGGTTTGGATGAATCGTGACAACAAGAGAGAGAGGGGGGGGGGGCAGACTTGACTAAGGGGTTGTCCTTACTGTGATAATTACCATGTTCTTTGTCATCATAGTGGCATTATCACTACCACACACTCAGCAGTATGTGTATGTGTGTGTAATATAGATATATGTATAATATTAAACAATGCATGTACTGTACATGGCTCATATTTATTTTTACAACTACTCTTATTTACATGAGTACAGTACACAATACACCTCGCACAACATTTGCTCATTCTTCTTCATCGCTCCTTGAATCATTTAATATGATTATTACAAACTGTTCTATCATGTGATTTATGACAGTCATTTTGTATGTGCCATACATTTTTGCCAGTTTTCTGCTGTTACTTTATCTATTGCTTTCGCATTAGTTCCTCAGTCACTCGTTATTTATGAGACAAATTTGAGTTTTTCTTCCTGACATCTTTGACCTGAGCCCAAGTTAGTTCTATGGGGTTGAGCTGGCAATTATAGGATGGAAGCCACAGCACCTTGTGACCTCACCCCCAAGAGTCACTCACACATTATCTTCATGCCAGGTTTTAGTACACTATTCTTTACTTGAGTGTGTGTTGGGATCTGTATAAATCGGCCCTATATAGTTTTTTAATAATACATAGTTTTTTTTTAATAATAAATACTGTACATAGGTTATAATATATAGCCTACTGTAAATAGGTTATAAATGATATGAAGTGTTTAAATAATGTCGATTATTAAAAATCGCATTGTATATGTTCTCTCTCTCTCTCTCAGGCGAGGAAGAAGGGAGGGGCTGGATAATGACTGGATCAGGTCACATTAATCCCTATGTACTGTACGACTGCCTGTGTCTGGCTAGAACTTGGATGTAGCTTCACCACTTCATTTGGAACAGACTATAGTTAGCTTGTACACTAATTATTCAATGGTATTTGGCATCCCAGGCCCTGCTGGGGTGGCTGATCTTTAGTTGATTAGATGATGTTTAGTCGGATAGAAGTCTGTGTGATTGCCATGTGGAGGATAGTAGAGGACTCATTCATTTTTCAATATTTTGTGCATGATTTTGGAGAACATCATGATCATGTACTTGCATTGAAAAGCAGGCAGATGTTTCACAACCAGTAGAGCAGTTAACCAGTCAGATCCTGATGAGCTTTAATATTTTGCTTTGATTGTATCTGTATTTGCATCTATATGTAAGCAATATTAATGCTATACAAATATGTCTTTCTGTTCCTACCAACAATGCTCAGATCAAAACATATGAGGAGAAGGAGAAAGAGATGGAACAGCAGCATGGAGCTCTGATGGCCACTACTTCAGCATCTCCACAGTCTGAATTCACTCTGCAACAGAAGCAGGAATTAGAGGCTAGGATTGTTGACTTGGAGATGCAGCTAAAGGTGATATAATGGTGGTTTTATTACGAACTGATTGGGTATGAGGTCTTTTCTGTAGTAAGGAAAACATGACAATGGCTGCATATCCCATTGATGGACATTCTTATTTCCAAATATACTGTATTTTGTATGATTTTAATTTTCTTTTGTAAATGCATTTAGAGGAAGACAGTTACTGATCCCATAATTAGCAGAACCTTGTTTACATACAGTTGTTAAAGTTCAAGCTGTTTACATACAGTAGATACTGGATCATTAAATTTGCATGAATCTTATTTCATCCCCAGACCAGGAGTATGGAGGAAGGTAAAAATGAAATAACGAAGGAAGACCCAGAAGTCCAGCAGCGGGTGGAGGATTCCATTCAGGCTTGCAAGAATTTGCGGCATGAGCTGTTACGGCTTGAAAGTTCTCAGCGTCAGCTGGAGTTTAAAATGAATGGGTGTGCAGCTCGTCTCAACCGTATGAGGATTATATCCTTCGCATCCCAGAAACTTGACAAATGCATTTTACGTTGTGAACGCACCATTTTGAAGTTGGCCGACCGCCAGGCTCAGATAGCAAAATTAAAGAGTGAGATGCGGGTAAAGCTGGCTGCCAGTGTGGACCATCTACAGCAATTGCAGAGTCAGCTGTCATCACCTCTATCAAAGCAATACTTGGAGGCTAATGTATGTATGATAACATTTATGAACTTTTGCCATACATTGTTTCCTTTTTAGATGTAAGTAGTTAGTTGTTCAAGAGCTTTGACTTCCATATTTAAAGTCTGATCAAATTGCTGTCAGCTTTCAAACTCGCCCCCTTCTTTCTTTTATTTTTCTTCAGAACTTGCTATCCAATGGTAGTGTATAAGCATAGCTGTTGCACTGCCACTGTATGTTTTTGTTCATTCAGTCTTGGTTATCCAGTTAATGTGAATTGAAATGGACAATTGCAGGACTGATTGAAAAGAAAGCGCCTATGGTAGCATAACAGTTAGGGTCTGATGCTTCCAAAGAAGGTAGAGAAGAACAACAAGGAAAGATGGGGATTAGCTAAAAGCTGAAAATGGCTGACCCAGGATCTAAAAGATAGTACAACCATTTTGTATTAGTAATAACTCTAGGCAGAATTCTCAGTTTGTACTGGAATTGAAGTTGACTCTCAGTGGCTGGGAGGAAATATTTGAAGTACTTTCAGATTTTTTTTTTTCTCAAAGTCTAGTGTGAGGTGTTATAATGTCCAGGATTATTGATAAATTTCTATTGTAACCTTTTATTGCAGTTGGCTGTGCGAGACTACCATCAACATTGTCAATATCTGGGAGGGTTGATTGGTGATGCATTTGTAGAGCAAAATGCTTCAGAACAACTCATTTGTCAGCTGTTAAGAGCCACTCGCCAGTTCTACATTCAACTACATGCTGACAACCAAAGTAGTCCAGCTTTCATGGAAATATTCAAGGTACTCAAATGAACATTTTGTATTAAATGAGTTAATAATTCTACTCAGATGAGTATTGGGTGTGAATTAGTTAAATCCATTTAAGTGGATAAGATGTATTTGCATAAGTTGTGTTGTTATTATCCATAAATGTTCTGAACTTGGGATATATATGGAGCTTTGTGTTTCAATGCAAAATAATTCACTAAGCAGTTGGCTGGATTTCTCTCGTAACAAGATTTTTTTTTTTTTTTTCACATTCACTTTTCCTCAAAGCAAATGCTACACTAAAATGTGAAAGAGTATCTATGCTAAGTATTCAAAGAAATGTAGACCCATGCAAAAGAGATATCCTTCATTGCTTTAGTGTATGCAGGAGAGAAAACTTGTGAACACATGACCCCAGAATGTCATGCAGGATTGCTATTGATGCAGATTTTTTCATTCAAGGACTCGTACTATTGTTTTTGTACTGTAAAAAGGAAATGTCAAGGGTAGTGAAGATTTGGCAGTATTTGGAATAATGACGACGACTAACATGGCGTGGAATTGGATAGGCTTCATGCAACATGGTTGGTGAGCAGTGTTCTGGTACATGATGATTATCAACATGACTAGAGGACTACTCATCCAACTGGTTGTGTGGAAATCATTTTGAAGAAACTTTGTTCTGTTGGCTACAGCGTACCTTTTAATAATTGATTATTTTAGTAGTTATATGATTGGTCAGTCCATTTCAATTGCTTCCAGAACAAGCCCTTGTTACTAGGGAGAGCTGACTTCTGCCATGCCTGACTGTTATGATAATTATATTTTGTATACTGTAGGGTGTTTCATAATCTTTTTTAGGTAAGATCAATATTCTTTCCCATAACCCAGATATGGGTTTAGAATTCTTCACCCAGTTGATGTAAACATGTGACATGTTACTGGATGTCCCTGCATTCATTGGAGAGGAGCATAGTAATGTACTACTCTGCAGCTGTGCAAGACTTAAAGTATTGTAAGGAAGATTGTCCCTGTGGGTGAGTGATGCTCGAGTTCATGTGTTTATTAATCATGACTAGAGTCTCACTCATCCATGGTGGCAGTCACAAACATATACTTGGAGCTAACAAGGCAATGGGCTTAGTTAATATGCTGTGAATAGCCAGAGGAAGCCTGGTCATTAAATGTCGGCTTGTAGGGTAAATACTTGTAATCAAAATGTATTTAAGTTTTTGTAACTATGAATATCAACTTATTTGAACTGCTCAGTAAGAGATCCATGAACATCTTTATAAGATGAACAGTGAAGATGCATGGTGATAATTGTTTTCAAGTGTCTCATGCCTTGGTATAAGTTAAAGAAACCTTTACGTACTGTGCTTTCTGTTAGGCTCATTTCTTAACCTATCAGTATAGACCTGTTGATATACATGTGCTAGTTTATTAATGACGTTTCTTTGGTTTGTGACAAACAATTTGTAGACAAAATTGCTTCTCATACCAAGTAGATTGTTTTCAAGTTTGAAGAGCAGTGGGTGTTTTATTCAGTAATACAGTACAGTACTGTTACTGCATATGTAGGATATCCCAGAGGTTACGAATATTGTAAAATTCTCTGGTTAGTACTTTTTGAAAGAATTTGATATCTCTAGAAACTTACTCCTCTAATATGATTACAACAGCAGAAGACATTTTGGAACCACCCCAGTTTCCCCTCAGCCATTAATCTGGTTATATAATGTATCAAAGCTCAGTATATCTAGATAGATTTATCATATTAATCTTTGTACACGGATTTCTTTTCAAAGATAAACATTTTTTTTCTGTGTATGAACTTCTAAGAAAGTGTCTGCAGGTTATCCTAACTAAAACATTTATGTTCCAGAGTGTTGTAGAAAGCCTAGATGAAAAAAGCAAGGTAGTATGGGCTGACCAGCAGGGAGGGAAAAATAGTGGAGATCAGCAGCAGCAGCAGGGTGGTGATGGAGCTTCTGGAATGGAGAATTCAAATTCCACCACTGCTAATTCTGTTGATATAGTGCCTCAGCTAGATGCAAAATATTTTGCTTCCTTCCCCATCACACCCACCGTTACTATTTCCCCTGTTGTGACCCTGGGGCAGCCAAAGACGTTTAGGTTTGTTCACTTAGTTATAAGTTCAGGTAGCCTATGAAAAACTTTGTCAATTTACTAAATGTATGTATTTTATGTATAATTGTACTCTGTCCTAGTAATAGAGTTTGTGGAAGTAGACAGCCCTGTCCAGGGAGGTTTTATTGCTCTGATATTTGAAGACACTTGGATTTTGTAATTTTCTCGCTCACTGGCTACTAACTACATTTTTGTCAAGATAGCCCCAGCTACAGAATGCGCTTATGGAAAAAGCACCTATAATGTTTTCACATTACAAACTGTATAAAACTACTGGAGGTGGTATATTAACCTTGCTATCCAGTCTCTTGAATGGGGAGAAGGGTACTCCTTTGGAATGTAGTTTAAACATTATGGATGATCCATTATTGGTACAAATGTGACAGAACCTATATTAATATATTAAATATTTCTCCAGGATATCAAGCATGAAGACCAACACCAGTGCATTAACCCTGCCCCAGCTACCCACTCAGTGTTTGGCCTCATCCCAAGATCCAAGACCTACTTCCTCCCTGCTTAGTCCTTGTTTAGAGACGGAACAAATGTCTAATCCAGGCCAACCCTCTACAGCCTGTCCCTCACCAGTTACCTCTGATTCATGCCATAAAGTTCCTACTTCCACAGACCGCTCTAGAATGGAGCAGTTGGATGATAATCAATTTGTTACTGAAAAAGCACCAAATCTTCCTGATAATACTCTTCAATTGATGCCTAATGCCACAACTAGAAGCACAACTCCACAGTTGATGATCAAACCTCCTACATTGGAATCGATTACCTCAAGTCAGCAATATTGTACAGTTGTAGGCAGTAGTGCTGTAGAAGCATTGAATGTGACAGATGTCTTTGAGGACATCCAGCCAGTTAAGTGCTCTTTAAATGAAACATTTTCGGCAACTCCAGGTAAAATACTGAAAACAACAATAGATTTGCCCAGTTCTAGTGTCTTGATTCAGGATATTCAACCTGATATCACTACTAACCAAATGAAATCTGATGCCAACTTATTGTCAGATAAACTTCAAGGGACACAAGGAACTATAGGTTCAGTAACCCCAATATTTGGTTTTACCAGCTTGACTCAGCGGTGTGGAGTGGCAACTGGCACAACCATTGGTGGTGTAAACGATGCTCATGGTACTTATATGTTGAAAGACATTAAAAGTTCTCCATTTTTAAGAATACAATCTGTCGTGAAACCTGATGTTCCAAGTACTTCTCTGTCTTCCTCACTCAGTGTCCCCAGCAACTGTCAAAAAAATTACAGAAGCTCTAGTGATAGAGCACAAGAGACTGAAGCTTTTAACAAATTTGTGTCTGATGTTTCAAGTAATCCTTGCTACAATACCTCACACACTGCAGAACAGGCAACTACTTCAGCTGTGCGCATGTTGTTCCCTCCTCTCAAGCCTTCCCTAGATTCTACTTTCTGTATTACTGATGACAAATCACCGGCTGAAGCAGAACACACCCCAGGTATTGTAAAACATTGTTTTAGTTTATAGTTTAGTTGCCATATAGGCTGTTGATGTAATGAAAACTTTGCAAAAAAACAAAAAAAAATTACCAGTGAGGGTCTTAAATAATGTTTGGTGGTACATTCTCTGCTGTAGGAAACTTGGTTAGTCAACTCAGTACTCGGGTTTGCTTCATGTGAGAATTTTTTGCTTTAATTTTTTTTCATGGTGCCACTTCATTAAATTTTGATTTGTGGAAAGAAATACTTGTGTGCAACACGTCCCGGGCCAATTCCCCTCTAATATAAAGCTATGATGTGTGAAATAAGGGAACTTTAAATATGCTGTAGGTAATATTTTAATAATAACTTGTAGGACAGGTTGATGTTCGCCATGGGTTCAGCAAGATAGCCAGGTCATTTCAGGTCATGTAGGATTTTTAAACAAATTATTTCTCTTGTTATTCCTAATCATAAGGTTTTTATGACAGGGATCACGTTGATGCCAACGGGACATGCAAGAGTGAGCAGCCCAGAACAGTCCTCAAATGAAAGGGAGAGCCAACAGCAATTACCTCTCCAGTCTCTTCCAGACAATAACAGAAATGACCAAACCATATCCACTATTATTAGTACTACAGCATGGGAAAGGGTCATGCAACAGCCTCCAAAAGTAAGATTGGTAAATGCTTTCTTTTCAGTTATTTTTGTAGGTGAATGTGTCTGTTATTTTACCTAATCCATTATGATCATATCTGAACATAATATTGTGTAGCTCAAAGATACGTACATATTTTCATGGAAATTTGTTTAGCACATTGCTCAGGGTGTTTGGAGAAAAGTATGAGATATTGGTCCCAGTCTAGGACATATGTTTAAATTGATGATTGTAAGATGAAGCACAAACATAAAAACCAGTGTTTGAAACTAAACATTCATTTGCTAATACAGGTGAAGTCAAAGCATGGGCTGAGTCGCACCCCTCACAAGTGGAGCAACAAGAACACACCAGGAATATTGGCTAGATCAACAACCACTTCCACTTCTACTTTGAGCAAGACCTTAAATGGCAAAATGAGGCGGTGTGTCAGCACCTCATCCCTTGCTGCACCTCTCGCTGCCATGTCTACCTGTAAAATTGCCAAGCGCTCGCCCAATCTTAGCAGAAAGTTATCAGGTACAAGCTCCGATATAGCTATTACCTCAACAACTAGATAGGTGGTACCCCCTACACATTATAATTGCAGATCAAATAGTATAATATGAGATATATTTTATTATTTTTTATGATGTACAGCTGACTGAAAAAGGGACTGAGAAATAGTATAATCCTGCCAATGCTGACATATGCTTCGGAGACTTGGACATGGAGTAAGACTCTTCAGTCTAGAATAGGTGCTGTGGAAATGAGTTATCTGAGAGGAGCATGTGGACTTACAAGGTGGGATGGAAAAAGTAATGAGTGTGTATGAGTGAGAAGGCAATTGGTATTGAGTGTGGAGTGGTTGAGAGGGTGAAGCATAATACATTGAGGTGGTTTGGACATGTGGGAGAATGCAAGGTGTGGAGTTTGTAAAGGTGGTGTATGATAGTGAAGTTGTGGGACCTGGTGTGAGAGGCAGACCACCGGTTAGATGGCAGAACAGAGTGGAAGAGTATGTGAGGGAGGGAGGGAGGGAGTGCTGGAACAGGGAAAACTGGAGACTCTTCTGCTGTGGCCATCCCCTTGGCAGGAGTTTCCGAAGGGAACGAGGCGTCGGAGCTATAGATAGATAGATAGATTGACAGCTGACAGAAAATATCAATACTGTAGGTAGTTGCCAAAGAGCCCTGATAAGCCCTACCTTGAGCCATAGATTGAGTAATTGTGGAAATAACTCACAGCTGTGATTCATCATACCTGTGGTGTAATATTTAGAATGTAATAGAAGTAAAGGAAACATTTAGAAATATGTAAACTTTTAGTAAGATAAGGTATGTTATATATATATTTGCGAAGGTATTTTTCTCCAATGGCTGCACCTAGCCAGTTCCAAATTGGTAGTGTGCATTACAATTGTGCATTACAATTTTCAAGGTTAAGGGCTGGACAGAATATCTTGTGGATTATCAACCAGCCTTGAACCAGTTGCCTTCGAAGAAGCAATCAGTCTTGGTGATTAATGAAGCTGTAAGGGGAGGGTAAGAAAGATGTTACCACTACCAAGGAAAATCTCAAGAGTTGTCAATAAAAATTTATCTCTCTTCCAGATTAGCCATAAAATGTTTTGTTGGTTCTGGGAATATGTGTACCATCTTGGGGAACCTGGCAGCCCTCAGTAAGCTGGTTGATTTAGAGAACTTTTGTTGATGTATTGAAAGGTTTTTATGAGGTGCAGTACTGCATTGTGTACTCAGGTATGCATTGAAGGAAGAATGACCACTGTTGTACTTGAGGGTTGTTTCTGTGCTACCTAATTATTATTTTTGGATTAATTATTGAACGTAAAGAACACCCACATATTTTTTTATTTTGTTTTTGTACATTTCTTGGGTCACCCCATATAAATGAATAAATAATAAAATGTTTATGTATGTTATTATATTATTATTGGAAAATACATTAAGACCAGAAATTATAGTTGATAAATACTGTACCTAAATTGCCTTACAGAACATACCACAAACAATTCTGTTCCATAACTTTGTTCAGCACTGTTACAGGTACTATTAGAAGAGGGTATGCTATTAAGTAATTAATTTTATTTGTAAATAGTTACAGTAGAAATTTATTTTCCAGGGCTACACCAGTCCTCTTCCATTCTGAAGTCCCGAACACCAATCTACAACCAAGAAAATGTTGCCCCAGATTCAACAAAGAAGAAAGTTTGTCAGTCTTCAATTTACCGTGACACTGTATCTTCAGCTGCTAAGCATTCTATTAACTTAAGTAAACAATGAAGGTGGAAACACACACAATCCCTGGCCACACTTGTTCAAGACACAGAGCTTGACAATATTTCGAGTGCTAAAGCAACACCAAGCAGTCTTGCCATCCATATTGAACCTTGGAGTATTCACCGTACCCCTTGGCTACACAAGAAAAATTATTATGAATGATAAAATTGCCAGTTCATGGGACTGACTTTCTATTAGATCTCAATATGCAGTTATGTATATCCTTTTCTCCTTCTCCCCACCGTTAATTTAAATCCAATTTAGGAACTCTACTTTTTGGGTCAGTACATGAATGCATGTTTGTAGGTCTTCTGATTGTATTGCTTTGTATGTGTGTACTTTTTTGAAAATAACTATGGTGTCTGTATATATGCTATTATGTTAATGAAGATGGTACCATGAAAAGCTTTTTTTTTTTTATATATATATAAAGGCAGAAGAATTTTTTTTATTTACATTGACTATGTATTGTTTTCACTTTTGATGTTGCTCTTCATAAACAGGAACTGATATAGGCGATATATTTTTATATGTAAATAAGTGTGTATAATAGAGCAAGAATGATTATGACTATATTTCCATACTTATCTAATTAAACTTCTATATTCTATCATGTACTAAATTTCCTTATTGTTTTGAAAGTCTTGTCAAGATGGATTTAGAGCATTGATACTTTTATTTGTTAAAGTAGTTGGGAAGTGAGAAAACTGTATAATAATGACCAAAATAACTGGTGGAACTAGCATTACAAATTTACAATATAATCTTGGAGATATTTTTGTGTGCAACTAAGTTAATTAATCTTTCATGTATGGCCCCTAAAAAAAAAAAGACATTTTGCTGAGCAATTGTTCTTAGTCCTACCACATCACAGTCACAACAGTCACAACAAACGACTGTGAAATTGACCTTCAGTTGAGTTATGTTATGCCTGGCCAAATGGGAATGAACATAACCCCCCAAAGAGGTTAATAAATCCCTGTGCAGTGTATGTGTGGTGTCTCAAACTGTAATGCTTGACTTCACCACTATGGCAGTTTTAGCTCCTGCTTTATCTCGACCACAGTGCGCTATTATCCAAAATATCTTTTAGAGATACAGTATGTAAATATGTTTTAAAATGTGATTTTTTTAATAAATGTGTTTAAACAATTACTGTATTTTAAACTTGACCATAATGGTTCCCCATGCTAGTCCAAACGCTGTATATTATTTTGGCATAATGTTTGACTACGTGTTAACATGTTGAACATAAACATTACTTGGCCAGGTGACAGTTGTGGCAACCAACCTCTTTTTTCTTTATTTCTGCCCTTATCTAACCTCACACTTCCCAAGGGCTCACAATTCGCCTTGCACTTCACTAAAATATCATCGAAATGTGGGTAGAGTGGCTAAATAGGTGGAATGGAGTGGAAAACCTACTTAAACCTATAGAAATTTAATATAATTATAATTTAGTTAAAATAATATTCACAATACATGTAACCGCATGACCTTTTCATCTTGTAGAGGATTTATGGCAGACGTAGTATACTGATAATTATCTATTAGGTTGAACACTTGCTGTTTTCCCCCACTATATATGCATCCATCTTCATTACCTATGATGGCACTATACATAGAAATTCATCCATAAAAAAAACCTATTGAGGAAATGTAGAAAATTCTTTGCAAAACGCGCTCAGCTGATTTAGGGCTGTAAACAGGCAAGGCAACCTAGACCCTTACTACGTGTATTATGGAAATTAATGCTTTGCCCATATATACCTCAACCAAAAAATCACGTATAAAAGATTGACTTATTGGGATACTTGTAATTAAAAACAGTAGTGCATGTTGCAAAGGAAAATGATTAGATTAAAAAAGAAAGTTGTGTTTATGTTGGCTATCCTGGTGTAAGGTTCACAAACACGCCGCCAGGGACGCTCAGGTAAACGAGAGGAGGGTGGACAGTGGTGGGTACACATTTCCCACACCACTCCACCTATTTGGCCACTCCACACACATTTTGACGATATTTTAGAGAAGTGCAAGGTGAGTTAAGAGCCCTTGGGGAGTGTATGTAAGGAGTATAAGGTCAAATAAGGGCAGAAATAAAGGAAAGAGGAGAGGTTGGTTGCCACGACTGTCACCTGGCCAAGTAATGTTTATGTTCAACATGGTAACACGTAGTCAAACATTTTGCCAAACTAAGCAGTGTTTTGACTAGCAGGGAGCACAAGCCATACACCAAGGCCACCACACTCCAGTCTGAAGCAGAGTGAGGGAGGGAAAAGTCCAAGAGAATACATTTATTATTATACCTCCACCTCCCACTGGCTCCTCATCTCCCACAACGATCGAGATTTATTTTTGTGTGGTACAGTATAATATTTGGCTGAGAGTGGAGGCTGTAGTGGGTCAGGGTAGGTCCAGGGTCATGTTTAGTGATAGTGTGTAGGTGAGGGAGAGGAATTAGGAACACAGGGAACCAATGAAACAAGAGGGTCATATTCAAGAACATTCGTGGTGGTGCATACGATGGTGTGGTACTGGTACGATGGCTCCATAGAAAAACAATAGAGCCATCCATCGTACAGGTACCACGCCATCGTCAACACCACAAATGTTTTTGCATAGGACCCAGACTATTGTGCTGCTCATTCCCACCTTTGGTCTGAAATGCAATAATATTTTAGATATAAGATTAGTTTTCTGGAGAGTTTTTTTTTCACGTTTGGAATGTTGAAGATGAATAGTGTGAAGTGAAATACAGGTTTCTGCCAAAGGATTTTCAGTACAATTCACTGGTTTGTGAAATATAGCCTCCCAAAACAAGGAGAAGTTGAGAAAGACATTGCATTAATATTAGGGCCCAAGAGAAATTAAAATATAAAGTACCTTTTCCTATATGTAGGTGAATTAAGAAGCAATTATTAAATATTGAAGTTATATATGAGAAGTAGTACAGTACAGTAATGTGGACCATAATATTTGACAGATTCAAGGTGAAGGTCAGAGTCCTATATAAGTCTCGTCATAAGAAAATCTGGTGCTGTACTTTAAAAGGTCAGTTACTGTTTTGTTCAGATTTGTATTTCTGTTTAACACACATTATTGGCTGTATTAACATAAACTGTATTTTGAGGAAATAATCTTTCACTAAACCATGTACCAGTAGACCTTAATTCGAACTGGGTCAACCTGAGGTGAGGTTAGGTTACCTTACATTAAAAATTATTTCCTAGTACAATAATATTAAGATAAAAATGAATAGAGCAACAGAAATTAATTACAGTACGAAAATCTAAAATAAAGCTTAAAAAATCAAAAGGATCTCTTTGTAAAGAAATACTGTACTGTAGTATGGTAAGATTGATTATTTTTTTTAAAGGAGGACATTTAATAATTTTATTTTTTATTTTTCATCAACATGTTTTGGATTTCCCTTAATTTTATACCATATTAGAATATTTTGCTTTTCCCTTAATTCTATACAGTAGGCTATTAGAATATTAAGTGGAAATACCTTACCAGTACAATATTTGGTATATCTCCCCTACCAAATCTACTCTTACTTGACCTGACGTAATCTGACCTAACCAAAGCTAATAATTGTACGAGGGGCAATTACTGGAGTAGGTAAAAAAGGAGAGTACCCAGTAACAGTACCTTTGAATGATTTAGTTTTTTTGATTACGGTACCGGTACCTGGGTTTCACAGTTTTAGACTAATATTGATATAAGACAAAAATATTTGGCGATCACAGATCAGTTTCATAGTGCCTTGTTACTTCCATGTAATTTAGACATCCAGAGTGCTGGTAGATATAGAATTTTAAAATGCTATTAGGCTGATCTCTGGCTCCTCCTAAGCTTGAATCCTACAAGGTGATATAGAAAAAAGTTAATATAGTACATTGAAGTGTAAATATATCCTTCCTGTTAACTAAATATTATGTTACAAATTTGTCATTAGCATATTGCAACTTGATTCTGTATAACTTGGTATAATTATGGATGAACTGATGGATTAGTGATTAAGTCTGTGAGCAATGTGGCATGGGTGGGTGTGTTTGAGTGTTCAAAGGAATGTCCTGAAGTAGTTTAACGTTACTGTATATTGTGGAGAACGTGAAAAAGAGATGTTGGGAGGGAGAGGAACTAGGACAGACTAAGAATGAAATGTGGGTGTTGATATGAGGTATATTGGAGAGACTGAGAGAAGCTTCAGAGATGAATGATCATTGGTGGAGGACAGGAAGGCTTGTATAAGTCTTTTCGTGGTCACCTCATTAGGGATTCAAGCATTTGGCAATACTGTAGAGTGTAGATCAATAGATAGATAACTTGTGTGACCTTGTACTGTGATGTATTTATTGGTACACACACACAGAGGAAAGAAAAGTAAAGATCACAGCCATAGTAGGAGGAAGGTTGTAATATTGGTGTAGCCTTTTCCTGGTGTGCCTTTATTTCTCTTTAATATTTTCTTCATGCTTTGTTTTACACTACCGGTACTGTACTGTGTATAATTTTTCCTCTCTCTTCCTTTTCCACTCTCTTTGTCTGTCTATCCCTATCTCTCTTTGCAAACAAAACAAAATGAACACAAAAGAGTCAGTAATGAAAGGGTTACCTCTCCCCTAGTTGTATTGGGAGTTGGAGGAACTTTGATAGACTTGTGTCCAGTTAATAATAGGTTAGTAGGGACCAGAAGGGGTGACTTTACTCTTTCTATAAGAGTGTTACCAAGCTCTATATACTGCACTGATTTAATGCTCACATCTGCAGGCATTAAGCTTTCGTTTTGGTACTTTCAGCACTTGCAATATCTTTTGGTTGTATTTTAACTCATCATTCATTATTGTCATAATTTTTCCTTAAAATGTGTCATTTGTTGGTTTGTGTATAACACCCTAGTTGGGATTAGGTGTATAGTTGACCAATATCATCCTGCTCATGACTTTGGATAAGTTTTTGTGGAGTGTCCTTTGCTTGTATGTGCATATATTTTTCTCCGTCAGTTTCAGACGTGTAGCTCTTGCAATAATTATGAAAGTTTTGTCTAGCCCACTTCTTCAGTCACCTCAGTAAAAGTGATAATTGATAAGTTTCTAAGTAAGGGTTGAGGTGAGGGGAAGTCTCTGGTACTGGAGAAGGATAAGATATGGTAGCTGACTGTGGACCTTCATACCATAATAGTGTAGGTAGCTACTGGTCTAGGTCTCATTTTATTGCAGGTTGTGTATAAAGAAGGATGTGTTGTTTAGTATTTAGAAGAGGTGTTTACTTTTTTGCACTGTACACCCTACTAATACAGCTAGGTAATGTTGAGAGTAAATCATACTGTATTTGGTTGATCGTGGTTGGGAATATTGGGAGAAGCAAGTGAAAAACATACACACACTTTTGGAGCTAATTACTGTAGCTACATGGAATATTTAGTGGGTGAGTGTTCAGATTATCAAAAGTATGGATTTACCTTGTGGCATTGTACAAAGCATAGTATGTTTAGATATACATATCCCATGAACATTCAGAAGTAGTAATGAAAGGAGGTAAATTGACAGAGTACCAAAATGGGAAACCATGTATTCCATTGACTGTTATCAAAACATTATTTTTCCTAATTCATTTAGGGTTTGATCCACATAAAGGTTACCCTTGTGCTATATACCATGTGTGGCCTTGGTGTAGCACTAGAAATTATTGATTTCAGTTAGAATTCCTGTGTATAAAGTACTGTGCAGGTAAATAATCCCCTGTACAGTAAGTACAATGAGAATTTTACTGTATCACAATATTCACGGATGGGCTAATAAGAATCAAATATTACATGTACTATTGGCTGCTTCTTGTTTCTTTTTATGTTTCTTTAACATATGAAAAGCATGAAGTTGTACTTAATTAATGTATGGCATGAAAAGACAAGTGTTCTGGTAACATAGTACAGGTGTGTCAGTGCGAGAGCCTCCACTTGTGGGATATTAATGTATGTTTGTCAAAACAGGTTTGATTTGCTCTTGGTCTCTTTCACCCTCTCTGTTACTTACATTTCTGTCTTATATCTGTCAATTTCTTTAATATAATGGACTGTGGGAAATAGATTTTATTGTACTTGGGTTACTGATAAGAATTTGCCTTGTCAGGTTTCTTTCACAAATTAAATAGTATTCACTCTCCTTTGCATAAAACACTTTAAAACATTTTCTTTGAAAGGTTATGATTATGCCTGTACACAGTAATCAGTTCTATTCCAGTAACTAGCTGCCATGCCTGCTATTCGCAAGATAATACTAGAACTCTTTGCGTCAATTTCCCTGGACATGACGCTCTGTTGCCCTCAGGTTGGCGGCACCCAACAATGCCGGTGTGGGAGTTTCCCGGGCCGGGCTGAAGGAGGATGTTTTCCCTGCGTATAGTGACGGTGGACCACTACCAGGGGCCGCCGCTCCATGGCCTCGATCCACAGTACTCCACCTTCAGGGGCGCACCCATCAAACGCGCCCCAGTTATCAGGATCTTTGGGGTGACCCCAGCTGGTAAGAAAAAAGAAGGAAAGAATAATGAACTAAAAGTTGAGTGAATTTGTAAAATGGATAGATAAATGAGTGACAGTAAGAAATTATATGAATTGGTTGAGCTACTGTTTACTGAAGTGAATGGATGGAAGGAAGAAGGATGGAATGAGTGACAGTTGATGACGGTAGAATAGATGAATGAAAGTGGTGCTTGTTCATTGTGGTATGATGAATGATGAAATGAGTAAAGAGGTGAGGTAATTAGTAATTGTATCAGATACAATACAGTACTTATGAAATTATAGTGACAGAATAAGTGTGTTATATAAATTTTGACAATAAATCAACAAAGTCTGAAGTTGATTTTAATAAGCATATCAGTTTAATTTTATTGAGGGGGAACAGTTTATCACTTTCAGAACTTTAAAAATTGAAGATCTCCTTATTCTTCATTTAAAGCCTGCTGTCTGTCCTTCCTCTCTTTGGGTGGCTGATTCTTTTGGCTCCCATATGAATGTTATTAAATACTCTAGTATAATGCTGTAATTATCTCAAAGTTAAAGCCTCAGTGCATTAACTATGAAGTCAGATAAGGATAGATGTGACTTTTGTTTGATGCTGAATATTTTTTGTTCCAAATCTGAATACATTGTAAACTTAATTCCCACCTAAATTTGCACACACACTTTCATTAATATGCACTGCACTCTTACTCATATATTCACTCTCACTCACTGTCGGTTACCCTGGATGGAGATATTGCTCATTACAGTACTTAAGGTTTGGGACCCTTTTGGACTTGAGCCATTCCCTTTCAGTTTTTCAACTCTGCCCCTCCTTGCCTTATATTTCCTTTGTGGTTGCTGTCCCTCCTCTCTGTCTCCTTCTCTGTTATGCTACAGGCTCCTCCAGGCTTAGCATGGTCTTCTGTCTTCCTCTCCAATTCACTGTTGGTCATAGTGTAACGCTGTGTGAACATTACAGGCCAGAAAGCATGCTTGCACATCCACGGTGTCTTCCCGTACTTACTGGTGCCCTTCGATGGGACAGAGCCCTTAGCCAGCCTACCCCATGCCCTGGCTGCAGCCCTTGACCGTGCCCTCAACACTGCACTGGGTCATGCTGCCTCTGCCACACAGCATGTCTACAAGATCACTCCAGTCTCTGGCATGTGCGTAGCGAGTGTTTAATATTATTAGTTTTTCATTTATCTACCTGCAATCAGGAAAAATTTGCATCAATGTGCTCTAATTAACAAATCAAAGGGAGTTTTGATAGTGGTTTGCTATGCCCTGCCACAGACTCTAAGGCCAATGTATTATGAGGGACTTTGTGATTAAGAAAAAAGCAAGTTGTTATTGATAATATTATAATTTTACTATTTATTGTAGACATTAATAAAATTTGCATATACAATACTGTATTTACACTCTGATATTTGATGTGGTGACCCTATGTCTTCCCCACTGGAACAGACCCTTCTATGGTTACCACTCCCAGGAGCACCAGTTCCTCAAGATCTTCCTCTACAACCCCATCATGGTTAAGAAGGCTGCTGAGCTCCTTCAGGTCTGTTCAATCAATATCATTTTGTTGGTTAGGGTGCCGGTCCAGTGGTGCCTGTTTTCTCTTCTTTTTATCTATGTTGCTTTATATTTTACAAGTTAAGCAGATGTTTATGGAAACCTGAAAAGGTTGTGATAGTTTATGCAGACTGTAGACCATGTCCACACTCTTCTGGTGATGTGCAAGTTGCTGGTTAGACATGAGGTGCGCGTATTACATGTATTTTTTTACAAATAGATGTCAATATAGAAGAAGTTTCTAGAAATTTAATTAAAGAAATAGAATATCTTTTAGATAAATCTCAGTTCTGGTTTACTATATAATCAAACCAGAACTAGGTAATAGTGTAGTATGTAGGGGAAGCTCTACACTACCCTTACCATGGTCAGTGACTCCCAAATAGCATCTCTTTCTTTAGTTTTGTTTACACTTAACACTCGGCATTGGTGGGTAGATGCTGGGTTGTGCTTGTGTGAGCATAAGTGAAATCTAATTATTATCAGCAACATCATATGAAAATGGGAAAAGCTGATGATAAGAAGTAAAATGTTTTTTGCATAATATTAACCTTAGTGAAAATGTATTGGTTCAATTATATGATTTCTTGGCCATTTTTGTATATATATGTGTCTTGCAAACCAAGGCACAGTGCACCAGAGATCTAAACAGCTCGGTAATTATATAAATTATTAAAACTTTACTCACTTGTAATTTGGTTTGATATGAATTACTGTAGAAGGGAACTAATGAATTTTCAATGTGTAAAAATATAAATAAACATTTCTGTATTGTACTATATAGCATGTTAAGAAGGTTCTGACTCTTTCCCTGCCTCTTGGTACAGAACGGTGCGGTGCGTGGGCGAGTATACCAGCCTCACGAGTCACACGTACCCTTCACTCTCCAATTTCTGATGGACCATAACCTCCATGGCATGAACCTCATCCACCTCTCCTCCTGCAAGTTCAGACGTCCACCAGGTACGCCAAATAAGTTTTTCTTTACCCCTTATATCTTACAATGGAAAGGGATATCTTTGCCCTTAATTTCCCGTAGGGGGGTATTGCCTGCAGTGATGTGGGCAATACTTTAAGGGTTTGGGCACCCCTTTGGCCCCAGCCACTCCCTTTCAGTTCTTCAACTGTCCCTCTTTTCATTTTATTTCCTTCCTGCCTGTTGTCACACCTCTCTATCACCTTTTTCTGGTGCTATATGACCTCGCTGTTGCGGCACCTAATATCAATCAATCAATTGCCCTTAATTTCCCACAAGAGATACCAACTTCAAAGATATAGCCTAGAGGGGAAGAGTCCTGGTTTAGTACTCCACTCAGGAGATGAACAAAGAAAATGCATACCTCCAAAATGAGGTTTCAGTCTCTTTATAGTCACAGTATTCAGGTCATCCCATGTTTCAGTACTGAAGGAGGCAATAATTGAACTCACCTTGGTTAAACAGTATTACGTTATAGGCTTGATACATATTATCTACCTGTGTAGGTATGGCAGAAGCTGATATCCAATTGTCAGCGGCCTCCCCAAGTCCCTCCTCCTCGGCTGGTCCGGTGGGGACGGGGCCAGGGAGGGGCAGAGTGTGTGTGTGGACACGGGACTCCATACCAGGGGACCTGTGGCTGCCGAGTGATGTGGAGAGGATGTCCTCCTGTGAATTGGAGGTGGATGCTCTCTTCTCTGATATCATGAACAGGCTACAAGTTGGAGGTGAGATGTCACACAAGCTTTCCTCATTTCATATGCAAGTTCATTCATAATCAATCCACTTTATTAATCAGAATCATGTACTGATGTCTCTAAGGGTGGATCATAACATAAACAATTTGCCTTGGACAGCCCCTGGAACAGTAACGACGGTCTGCACGAGGCGATTCAGTCGATGTGACTCTCTCTTGGGTGTCAGACTTCGATACATCGTCTTACATGACACAATCAACATTTTGAGGGTAATTTATAAAAAACTGCCTCCTGTGTGACAGAAAATGTGGTAACCATATCTCCTTTGCCACTATATCACCAGGTGGGGGAGCAACCAACCCTGGGCTGGCATACATTTGGGAGGACGAACTGGAGCGCATGAGAGAGCAAGGTGAGGCTGAAGTAACACCGGGTGACCTAAGACCTCCCGACTCACCACCGAGGACCAACATCATACCATCAGACTCCGAAATCTTCTACCGCAAACTCCTCAAGGAGAAACTGGAGGCGTGGAAGGTAGGTGTCTGTGTTTGTGTGTGTTCAATAATAGGTGTGTATGAGTGTGCTTGTGTTGGATTGTTTTGGAGATATGTAAGCTGTGTACGAGTTAAGGCATCAGTTAGATAAATTTATGTTCCATAACTTTATTCTACCAGGGAGAGTCCTTATAAAATCTCTCCATACTCCAGGAATCCAGTGGTGGCCAATGAACATTAGTATAGAACTCTTAAATATGGTTATATTGTAGTTTTGTTTTAGTTGTGTGAAAGCTGGATAGTTAAGGCATACATATTGGATGTTAGCTGTAGAATAATGTATGTTGTGTCAGGTTCTGATTAATGTGGGTTTGTTTCCCCTTACCTGACTCCACACAGGCAAGGGAGGATGCAGCAGGAGAAGAGGATAGTGAGAGGTCAGAGCTGCCTTCCCAGGGAGTGTCGCTGGCAGTCGTCACCCCAGAGGATGCTGATCTTGTTCCCGCCACTGCCATCACAGCCACCACACTCCCAGACCTTACCACAGCTGAGGTGAGGGGAAAGGGAGGGGAAGGATTTTATGAGTCAAAGAGTGATTTCTTGGAGTCTTGACTGGGCTGTATATTTTACGATTTGTTTGAGGGAAGGCTGGTGAAATCACACTGGTGTGATGATCAAATACGGTGAATAAAACCCTCTCTTGTCGACGGAAAGAATATATTTATCCAAACAGTTTCAATGGACACTGCCACCATCTTCAGTGGTCTAGAGAGAGGAAAGGAATGACACAGATAGTACAAAGGCTTGAACTTATATACAGTTTGTGGAAGGGGGAGAGGAGGAGGTGTCGGTGGGGCTCCACCTCCTAAGTGGATAAAATAAAGATAAAAAAAGGAGGAGTACCCCCGAGGTCACCGCTTGGAGGCGGGGTAAGGCTTACCTACCCTTCCTGGGGAGGGGTAGGTCACCGAGGTTTTAGGTCACAGGTCCTAGTTCTAGCTAAGAAAGCATATATGGACAAGCATTACTTTTGTAAAAACTGACCCAAGCATCTCATGAGTTGGAGTAACATAAGTCGAGGAGGGAAGAGGGAATTTTTTTCCCCATATACATATGTTTGTGTTCATCTGCTTTTGTATTGTGAGGACAGCCCAGAGTTTTTTAATTTTATGATGTTGAGAATATCAGTTGTAATATGCTGGCCATGAAGTACAAAATACCCCATTGTAATGCTATTTTATTTTCCCCCAGGATGCAGGAAGGACGGAAACAACAGCAGAGGTGACAACATTAGAAGAGTCACAGGTTGATGAAGAACTGATCTTGAGTCTGACCCAGCAGTCTCAGTCTCAGTGGAGTGAGTGTGGACCTTTTATGTTCATTACTTTAGTTTGTGTGTTTCTTTTTAGGTGAGGTGTATGAAATTCTTTGTTGTTAAACCACTGATCCATGTTAAACTGATGCCATTATTTTCCCTCTTTTTCCTGACAGTGGACTCTTGTGATGCTGAGCTGTTGAGTGTAATGGCAGGACTGGCTGATGGATCCCAACTGATTGGTCCAGAAGATCACGATGCCCTCCTCTCCACACAGACACCAAGTAAGCCGCTCATTCATTGTGCATTTCTCATACTGGGAATACTAATGCTTTATAATTTGAAAGGTATATTGTATTACTCACTCTTAAAGATAATCACAGGCTGCACAGCTACCACACCTACAGACCACTTACACCATGAAACCAAAGTCCTCAAAATCAAGGATCATCTTGACATGAGAGGCACACAAACATTTGCTGCAGCCTCCACAAACCCACACCATCCACTACACTATATGGCAAATCATCCACACATGCCAAGGAACATCAAAACAACACCCAGTACATGATACCATACACAAATACTATCATCTCTTACACCCTGCCCACCCCAAACCAGTCTCCAGAAACATATTCATACTCAAATCACTCATCAGTCCATCCAAACACTCAAAAAGAACACTCAGCTGCATGCATGACCTCCTGACATCCACCCATCTGAATCCTCCCTTACCCGTGAGGACAGAGTCCACCTGGCCAGGCTGCGGTGTGGCCACCACCCGGCCCTTCTGACATTAGAAGAAGCTGGATGGAGCCATTGTAGATGCCTGTCCGGGATGCAACACAGCACCCCATTCTATTAAACACATTATGGAAGACTGCAATGTACACAACCACACTCGCCAACAACACAACATACGCTCTTTGAGGGCACTGTTGGAAAGCCCGGATCAGGCCATGGCTTTCCTCAGGAGCTGTTCGGCCAGACAGCTTGAGGAACTTCAACAGCAACATCATCTCACCCTTATGAGGGCCTTTGCCCAGTAGGTTGTAGCCAGATTATTCTTTTCTATTACTGTCAGCTTGTACCGGTGTGTAGAAATGAACACACACATGCAGGTCTTGGAGAAGCGGCGTCTATGTTGTGGGATCACCCCCCAGGGCTGCAAATACATGTACAGTCTGGTAATTAAACAAAAAACAAGATGGTTAAGTAAACTGATTTGCAGGATCAGATGGCAGAACACCCAGCCAACATCCCTCTCAGCCAGACACCAGACAGCAGGAGGCAGAGGAGGAGGAAAAGGCAGAGGAAGAGGAGATGACCCAGCAAATATGGGACACCATCTTGCCAGTCCCGGAGGAAAAGGGGGAGGAACGGGAGCAAGGAGAAGAGAGGAATGAGAGGTAAATATTTTGAGAATTACTTTACCATATTCTCAGCCTACAATGTCTGTTAACAGAAAAATTGAAGGTGGTATTTTTGGAAAGAAGGAAGGAAATCTCACTTATGCAGTGAACTGTCAATCAAAGTAATAGTATTAAATTCAACTGATAAATATTATGTTCATTTTGCTATTGATAGGACTGAACGGATAGCGTTTTACCTTCCTCATGTTTTAAGATATACCTTAACTGGAAGGATGAATTGAAAAGAACGGTTGGTAGCGGAGATATATGTTTTAAACCCTATGCTACAAAGAAACCTTTCCTCCCCATGTAATGGAATTTTTGTACCTTGGATATTATATTATGGCAAGGGTGTAGGGATATCATCTATGTGCCTTACAATTAATTAACAGACAGATGTATGCAGTTTCTAAGTTTTCATGTAAATTTACTTACCATAGTTATCAGGTGCTCAGGATTATCCCTGTTGTCATGAACATCTTCCTAGACCTAGAGCATGTCTTCAACTATCGTTTACTTTACAGAAGAGGATTGCCGGATATTGAAGACTTGCTGCCCCCATCCCCTACAATTCCACAGCTGGATGGCACTGCTGACCCCAACCCAACTCCCTTTGTTCTGCCCCAACCCCTCCCCCTCGCAGGAAATCCCGTGCCTTTTGGAAGTGCCAGCCTTGTCAGGGATCCATCTCAAACCCCAGTCAGGGCACACAGATCTGAGCTTAGTGAATCATTTGTAAAGAGTCAGAGACATATAAGGTGGAGCAGGGCAGGGAGAGGGGAGAGGGGAGTGGGGCATCTCAGTGGAAGTGCCAGTGGTGTGACAGACAATACCAGCAGTGCCAGTGATACAAGCAGTAATAGTACTAGTGACACAAATAGTGACAGCTCAGGCCACCCAAGTGATGATGAGGGGACATTTATCATCCCTCAATTTGATGGTGCAAATGACATCTACCCTCGTCGCCGTCAGACTCAGCAGCCGCCAGTGGCCCCACACACCTCTCGGCCTCACTCCAGTCACAACCCCCAGCTTGGCCATCACCCCTCCTCCAGCACCCGCAACATGATCCGAGAGAACGTACTCAAGAAAAATAGAGAGGGGACAGGTGGTAAGAGCGCACCTCTTGGCCACCAGTATGCTCCACCCCATAGCTATCATGGTCGCTCTCATTCAAGTAACCCTTCCCCTCCTGGCCACCCAGGTCGACCTGCTTCTGGTCAGGCACCACTACCTAGCCGCTCCCATGCTGTATACCCACCTCCACAAACTTATCATGGTCACCCTCCATCAAGCAACTCTACCCCACAACCTCACCTTGGTCGACAGCCTCTCCAGCACCATTCTCGACCCCAAGCCCACCATCCTTCACCACAGGTTCAGTATGGCCACCAACAGGCTCATCACAGCCGCCCTCAAACCAGTAACCCTCCTGCACAGACATACCAAGGTCGCCCCAATACCAGCAATCCACACCCCCAGCGCCCACAGACCTGTGTGCCTTCATCCCAGCCCTCAGTGCCTTCATCTCTTGTACCTGGAAGCTCAGCTAACCCAACACTCGAGTCTCTCAACTTGCCAGATTTCATGGATGTCTCCTCGAAACTTGCCGCAGATAATCATGATTTCAAGACTTCATATCACCGGCAACAGTCACAGTTCAGAGCAAAGTCTTCCAGGGGAGGGAACAAGCTAGCCTTCCAATCCCAGGCCCCAACGCAGCCACAGACAAGCACTGTGAACATAACTCCACTCTCTAGTGTTGGAGTTCCCCAGTGTGTACCTGGTGTAGGGAAGGCTTTGGTGATACCAGCGCTGGTTACCAATTCCAATGTTAATGTCAGTGGCCTCCCTTCCACCCAGATGATCATCTCGCCAAGTGGTGTTGTTCAGCCATCTTCTAGCTCGATCCAACAGGGGTCTGCTACATCCAGGAGCAATTCTAGCGGCTCCAGGGGTCATAGGAGACAAGATGACTACCCATCAGGAAATGTACGAGAAGCTAGCCAGGGTCACAAAACCAATCGAAGGCCCCCACAAGCTGCCCCGACCTTGACCCCCACCCTGCAGGTCTCCCCAGAGAATACTACAGGCAGAGGGCAGGGTCGGGGCAAAACACTAATAAGACAAGACTCGGATAATTCTGTGTATTCTCCCATATCTGATGAGGACGACAAAAGGGAGTCTGGGTCTGACAAAAGGACCCGGCAAGGAGGGAGTGAGATGTCATCATCTGAGGTAACAGCTGGGGGCAAGTCAGAGGTCACTGAAACCTCCAAAGACATCCTGAAAGAAGCAGTTGATTTAATTCTTTTTGACTTAAAAGATGGTGATGAAGACTTGATGGAAGAAGAATTCTCCTTCACGCAGTCAGATTATGCTAACCAGACAACTCTAACACAGGAAACTCAGGAAACTATTGTCATGCCTAATCAGGTTGAACCAGAAAGAAGCAATACAAATGAAACAATTCAGAGCCCAACACCAGGGTTCATGGACCCAAGCATTAGCCCACAGTGGCAACAGACAATTGAACCCACCAAAAAAGAGTCGGCATGGAGCAGTAGCAAGCAAAGAAAGAAAGAGAAGAGGGAAAGAGAAAAGGCAAAGGAGAAGAAAGGAGGGTAAGTGTTATTGTTTACTTTATATTGTATCAGAGGTATCAGAATTTCCCTCCTCATTGTGATAGCCACAACAGAATAATTTATAGATAGGTACCTGTTTTTACAGAATTCTATTTGGAGTTGGCTTTAATTTCATTGATTTTGCTTAATATTTTATCTGATGTATATGCTTATTTGGCTTGTCCTACTCACAGGACAACACATTATCTCCATGGCGACCTGTTCTTCCTTCCCTTACAGTATTGGTTACTTCGGTATTTAAGCCAAACACATAGTCTCCCAAGTCTTTCAAAATTCATGGAGTAGGCCAGCGTGGCCTATTCAACAGGTCACCATCTCTGACTCTAAAATTTTGTAGTGCACACCAATGAGACAGCTCTATAGTCCTCACAATCTTTACAACAGCTGACCAATTAACTAGAGCAATACTGTAGGAATGTTAAAATGTCCTAAGTAAAGCTGGAGATGAATGCTGGACAGGTAGGTAAGCTAAATGGTGCTAGTAAATTGTACAAACTAAAGCACATCACACCCACATTTTCACTGCATACTGCATAAAGTACAGGTATCACTAAAGTACTCTAATGTATGGAAGTTTTATACTACACTTCACTAGAAGCAATATTTAGTATTGCTTTGTAGACTTACTAATATAGACTTTGGGCTAATACGCGAGGCAGTGTTGAGATATAAGTAAGACCGTGCACATGCACTGAAAGCTGGCTATAAACTTAGATGGAAAGGACACATGTCTGTCATATTCAAACAGCTTGACAAACAGACAGCTTGAGGAACTTCAACTACCACTGTATTTTGGGGGATCACTAGTCCATTATATACGAAGATTGTTCGTTTGGCTGCAAGTGGTTTTTAAACCTGGAATTCAGTACATCGAGGCTTATTATATTGAGGGTTTACTGTAGTGATACAGAGTAAGAAAAGTATTGATGTAATGGTAACATGATCGCTGGCTGTAGTTGATGGGTGTATGATAGTGATTCACTGGGTATTTACAGTTGCAGCTGCATGTTTATGTTTAGGATTACACAAGCAGATGAGTAATGATATAGTTAGCCACCACATCACAGCCTGGGCTGACAACAGATGTTTACAAGGAGCAGTATGTGGCAAGGGTAGTAGACGAGTCTCAGGGTGTGTTTATAAGAAGGAAATTAAAGATTAATGGCAATAAGAGTAAGAGAGCAGAAGCAGCTGTAATTGAATGTGGATAGGTTGTACAGGTGTAATGTTTCCTTATATATTCCCTCGTGGGTATGACACCAGGGGCAGCCATGAGCCAGACAGTGAAGGCAGGACAAGAGAGGAGCCGAGCACCATCAATCCTGGGACATTGGAAGCTGAGAGCAAGCCAAGACAGGAGCATTGGGTGTCTCCACTGTCTCCTCCTCTGTCAGGTGAGTGGGAAATATAGAGATACTGTATATTGAAAATACTGTATGTACACTATTGGACACAAGCTGTACTAGCTACAAGTTTTGATAGAAAAGCTGTCATTATATATAAGATTATTCAAATTTACTATAAGTAATAGGACTCAGACATTTCCTTTCATATATGGACAGTATAGTTACAAGTTACTAACTAGGAAAGGGTAAACTTGTGTCTGTGATTGTATAATGTGTGAAAGATACCAATTGAGGAGAAGCCTTTGATTTGAAGGGCAGTAGCAAAATAGTATCGGTAAATGCTCTTCCCCTAGTGGTGTTTTTTATTTACAGGTGAAAATGAAATGAGTGAGAACAGCAATCTAGAGGGGCTGGGGATACAGCACCCTGTTGAACCTGATGTTACCTCCATCATGGACGTGGATTACAACCTGATGCCACAAACTCCTGGAAGCTTTTTGCCTGTGCATGATCCTGCCCCGTGTATCTCATCCATGCAGAGGAAGCTATCAGATGTCAACAACCCTGACTGGTATGGTGATCTGATTTGCCCCCCTACCCCTGGTGCCTTGCATGAGGAGCCCTTACCCAATTCAGCCCCCACCACCAGCCCTGCGACAAGGAAAAAGGAGAACAAGAATAACAGAGTCAAACCAGAGGCAGCAAGACCAGTGTCAGCTTCCAACAAAACCAGCCACCAGACTCAGGGGTCCAGTGGAACTACCTCCAAGAAGAAGTCCAAGAAGATGGCTAGACTATTTGGGTCATTTTCTCCACCCTCACCTCCTGTGGCCAAGCCTCCATCTCCTGAGCTGCCAGCTAAGCTTCCCCCTGCCCCTGCCTCGACCCACTGTGCTGACTCTTCTGCCTTTGATTTTGATTGGGATCCTCCAGAACGACCTCAGACCCCAGGAAGGGAAGTAGGTGAGGACCCCAGCCTGCACATCACATCCAAGGATGCACGACAGCAGCAAAAGTGGCCCCAACATGACTACTTCTATGATATGGATATGGGCAGCCCTCCTGAAAGACCAGTGACTCCTGGAGCCAGCCAAGAGGTGCAGGATATTCTGACTGACCCAGGTCGCAGAGTGGGTCAGGTAGAGTTTCAGCAGTTTGAGTCTGTGTTCGACCTGGACTTTATGCCTCAGACACCACCAGAGCGCCCTAGAACACCAGGTGGTTCTTCTTCATCAACACCACAGACCCCACAGGATAAGGACTCCACATACAGTTTCCCTAAGAATCCTTCAAGTCAAGAGCAAGTAGCTGGCTCCTCTGTTGTGACCAAACCCCAGCCTGTGAGTGAGCCTACCGAGGAAGACCAGCGCTCCAGGTCTCCTCGAGGCCAACACAAAAATAACTCGAAGAAGAGCAATACTGTCCAGCATGAGGAGAAGCATGCCACTTTGGCTACCAATAGGCAACTCAAAGATGTGGAGAGTGATAACCAAGAAAGCAAAAGAAGCCTGCCTGGCCATGAGCAGCACAATAGGCAGAGTGAATTGGAAAAAAAGGAGAGAAAGGGGCATGGAAGGTGGCAAGATAGTCAGTCCCCTGTTGCTCATACCCTCCAGAAAGGGTCCAGGGCTCCTCAGCCTGGTCCCAGAAAGCAAGGGAATGACTGTGAGCGTCAGACTAACCAGCAACAAACAGTGGACCGGGGCCGTGGAAGACAGCCACCACCAGACAGGAAGGGCAGGTGGGCAGAGCAGCAGATCCAGCCACCTCACCATAAGACAGAGTTGTGCAGGGGTAGACAGCACTCACCAGCAGTGTCCACCAGTGATTCTGATAGTGAAACAAAGATTTCACAGAGTACCAGAGTCCCTCACCTTGTCCGACCCACACCACCAACCCGCCTAGACTCTAGTCAGAAGGAAGCAGCACTAAAGAAACATGGTATTGGATCAAGCTTTCAGGTGGATACCAAGCCATCACATTCCAGACCTAATTCCCAGGGTAGTAGGTCTGAGCGAGGTGGCCTGCCATCACACAATTTTGCTCGGCCAGACAGTCGTGATGGACGGAAAGAGGATGTGAGGCAGTGGTCACATCCCAGCAGTCACAATAAATCCCCCTCTAGCCGTTATACCTCACCCAGCCACAGACATCAGTCACCCTCCAGCCATCAATTATCTCCCCATAGACGACAATCACCTTCTAGCCGTCACCTTTCACCCAGTCACAGACACCAGTCGCCTTCCAGTCATCACCTCTCACCCAGTCACCGGCACCAGTCACCCAAGAGTAGTAGCCAGTCACCTGCCAGAACCAGACAGGTTCCAGAGAGTTATTCCCAAAGCCAGTCAAGACACCAAGGTAAAATCCCACAACAAACTGATAAATTGGGAGTCGCATCATTCAACAATCAGGGTCACTCGTCTCGCTCCAGACCCCAGCTCCCTGCACGCACCCACCTCTCTAGACAACCGCCCTCAGCCAGTACACAGCAGCAACAGCAGGGACCACGTCAGCCACCAGGTGTGAGTGGAAGACTCTCAAAATCAGCTAATAGTTCGCAGCAGACTGGCCCAGGTCTCGCCAGGCCTCAGCAGACCTCTATTTCCACCCAGCCCTACCAAGCAAGGCCCCCTGCTCCTTTAGGCAGTAGGGGCAACTCCTGGTTCTCGGAGTCACAAACTAAAAGACCAGAGAGCAATTTGTCTCCTCCCCATAGAAACAGACCTTCATTCCAGCAGGGTAACAATCAGAGCAGGTCAGCAGAAGGAGGTAGCATATCCCATCAGACAGGCAAAGATGGGCAGGGGGACAAGCTGGGCCATCATCAGGACTCCAATACTAAGAACAAACCCTTGAAGTTCTTCCCTCCCTTGGCTTCCAGTTTCTGTAAGGGGCAGACAGAAGGTGGGACATTTCCAAAGGCCACAGAGCAGCCAGGCCCAGGAAAGCAGACAGGTCGCAGGGAGAACTCTGAATTGAGAGAAACATTGCAAACAAACATCAAGAAACCAGAGGACTGTACAGATTTGCCTCTCATGGGTGGGTCATTACCACTCATGAGCCCAATGCCATGTACCCCTGCCCCCCACCGTGATGACTTCCTCCCCTCTATGGATTCAGTCCTCCCACCTATGAGTCCCATGGCTCCAACCCCAAGCCACCCACCCCCTAGTCCTTTAACAACTTCTGACAAGTTATTGACGTCAGGACCTACAGGTGCAGGGATGGGCTTCACTCTGCCTTCTGCCCCAGGCCCTATGATGAGTCCCATCCCCCCTACCCCAGTTCATCACTCGTCTCCACCACAGTTCAGCCCCATGCCTGTTTTGCCATCAGTAGGGCCTATCATGAGCCCCCTGCCAGCCACTCCAACACACAGCCTTGGGGAGGCTTTCAGCATGGCAGGAGACCTCCTTAGCCCAATGCCTGCCACCCCAGACACTGATGACCATCATTACCATCACACTCATTCTGCAGCTGACACACCCACCAGTACTCTTCGTGAGGCTGCAGAGCAGTTTCTAGTGCATCCTGTTATGAGTCCAATGCCTCAGACACCAGCTCATGTGGCACAGACTCCCCCTCCACAGGTACCACAACCCTCAGTCAGTAAAGACTTAACAACTCCAGGCAGCCCTGTCCCACCATTGGCTGAGGACTCTGTTGATGGCTTTGGCCAGCACCCTATGCTGAGCCCCATGCCTGTATACCCCTCAGTGGGACCCCTGGTCAGTCCCCTGTCTAAGACCCCCAGACACTTGGTGAATGAAAAGAATGAGCGCAGCACCCCCAGCCCCCTCCCTTCTATGTCATCAGGGCCAGGCCCTCTCATCAGTCCACTACCTCAAACTCCCTCATACTTTTCTCAGATTTCCCAGTCTTACCCTCACAAGTCGCCACTTTACATGCCATTCACACCTAATGCTCATGCCCCTCAGACCCCAACACACACTCCTCAGACCCCAACAGATATCCCCCAGACCCCAACAGATGCTCCCCAGACCCCAACAGATGGCCCCCAGGCCCTTGCAACCACACAGCCACCACCAGCTTCAGCAACACCCACTAGCATCTCCCAATCTCAGGTTCCTGCCACTCCACCCCTTTCCTCTTTCACACCACTACCCACACCACTCACACCTATTCAGACACCACTTCAAAACCCTTTTACCCCACTACACCCACTCCTTACCCCTCTTCATGCTCCTCTCACCCCATTGCAGCCTCCTCTCACCCCATTGCAGCCTCCTCTCACCCCATTGCAGCCTCCTCTCACCCCATTGCAGCCTCCTCTCACCCCATTGCAGCCTCCTCTCACCCCATTGCAGCCTCCTCTCACCCCATTGCAGCCTCCTCTCACACCATTGCAGCCTCCTCTCACACCATTGCAGCCTCCTCTCACTCCCCTTCAAACGTCATCAACCCCTCGACATGACTCCTCAACTGGCCAGGGCCCAGGATGCCAGGAAACGGAGGGTGGTATTGCTCCTAGCAGTTGTGCCTCATTGAACAGCCCAGGCAATGGTGGTATTGGACATTATAGCCCTATGCCTGTTTTGCCCTCAGATCCAGGCCCCTTGATAAGTCCTATGCCTCAGACTCCCATTCACACCCCAGATAGTCCTGCTGCTGTTCCTGTACCAAATCCATCCGCTCTGGACACACCAGCCTCCTCAGCAAATAGTGGTCCTCCCTCTTCCATTGTTGACAAGAGTATGCTTCCTCAGACAAAGTTCTCCTTCCTATCTCCTTCAGGTGAGACTACAGTTTCCACCTTCAGCCAGGCTTCTCCACTCCATGCATATAATGTGGCCCCACTTGGTGCGGAGCATGGCAGTACAGCACCTAAGGTTACACTTGCTCCTACCTCAGTGTGCTCTGTCTCCCCTGCCTCCTCCCACCATACTATTACTCCTGAACACCTCCCAGTGCACAGTAGTTCACCTGTTTCCCAGTCCCCACTACTGTCTACCACTGGCACAACTGCTCATCTTAGTCCTCTCACCCAGGTCTCTCCCATTGCCCACAGCAGCCCAGTATTGCCTGTGAGTGCGGGCACAGGTATTAACTTTTTTCCAAGCCCTAGTCAACATCAACAGACACAGAAAATGCTAAGTGGCAGCGGGGCAGTAGTGACTCAGGAAGTGGAGCCCAAGTCCAGCTATAGTGTTGAAGTCAGCAGTGGCAGTGTTACCCCTTCAGCTGCACCCCTCAGAGTCAGTGTCAGTTTGCCTTCAGGTCAGATAGGCACAATTGATGTCATGTGTGGCCCCATTGACCCAGTGAAACAGGATGACAGCATGCACACGGCTACATCTGCATCTAAGGACAGTGCTAATATGGCAGATTCAACACCAAAGACAGGCATAGCAGGGTGGTCAAACGTAGATCTTCCTCAGCAGTCACTTAACATCTCGCCCTTCAACAGTACAAATTTTTCATCCTCAGGAAACTGTTTGTCTATCTCTGGTGTAAATAGTGAAGTTTCTTGTCAGAATACATCTGCAACCAATGAAAATTTAATAACAGCCACAGCAAATCATAGCAAAATAATAGGCCCAACACTAAGTGCTGGGCAAGCCATAGCATCAACCACTGTACCAACAAACTCCTCAAATGATATCACTGGTCAGGCTAGTAGTATACTGAAGCAGACACTACTCTCCAGAACACATCGAAAGGATGCACCAAGGTCGCTGTTTTCACCTGTTGAGACACACAACTCAGTACAGGTAAACATGACAGAAGTGCAGTCGAATCAGATACAGGATGCTTGTCCTACATCTGCCCAGCCTCAGCCATCCCTCCTCAACACAGGTGAACTAGCACAAGCTGCGGCCCCCACACCAGTAGCACCTGTCCTACTCTCCACAATGGTGCCACAGCTACTGGAGGGGACACCCCAGCCTGCATACTCCCAGGAAATGACTGGTTTGCCCCAGGTCATCCTCATGCCTCAGCTGCAGGGACCCGTCCATATCAGCATCCCACAGCAGGCAGCCACATCTCAGCCTCTCCAGGTTCCACTTATGATAGGTACTGTAGTCTCTCACATGGACACTCAGCCTCAACCTCCACCAGGAATGATTGTTACTACTTCAGCTTCGACATTCGTCACACAAACCTCGGGAGCACCACAGGCTCCACAGGTCACTGTGTCAATTTCAGGCAGTAATTTTTTGACTTTGGGAGACAATTGTGGAAGTGGATTACAACTTGGGGTACAGCCACCCCAAGCCCAGCAACAACAACAGCCAGAGCAACAACAACAACAACAAATACAACAAATACCGCAGCAGTCACAGCCAGAACCAATACCATCATGCAGTCCATACCAGGCAGTTGTTACAGAAGTTTCTGGCCCAAACCGTACAACAGACATGTTACAGCAAGCCTTTCAGTCTTCACTGCTTGTAAGTGATGTTGGAGTTGGGACATCGACAAATCCAAGTTTGCCCGAGATTGTGAATGACCTTAATGAGCCCAGTATGTGTCTTCCCCTTAATCAGCAGTCATGTACTCAACCTGTGACTGAACAGGAAGACAGCAGTAGCCAGAGTGCTGTTGCAAGTGAGAGTACAGCTGAACAAAGCTCCCAAAAGGCTAGTGAGGCTGAAGAAGACAACAGTTCCAACACAGAAGTCACACAAATGCCTCCTGTTTTAATGGAGTTTCAAGCCATGTTTAATAATATTATGCAGGAGGATGCACAAAATGAACAAGAGAGTGAAAAGTCTAAGCAAGAGAACTTGAGTCAAAACACCAGTGAGGCAAGCACCCCAAGCCAGGACAGGGAGAAGGAAGATAGGAGAGAAGTTTTAGAAAATGTGAGCACTGCATCACAACTTACAGACAGCCCCAGACAGCAATCTAGTGTTTTATACTCTTCTCCAGTACTGAAGAGCCTGTTGACGGATAAAGGTAGCTTGCAAGAGCAAGGCCTCAGAATGTGGGTCACGAATACCACAACCACCACCACCCCCAGCACTACCACCACCACCCCTACTACCAGTCCCAACCTTACCAATAGTTCCTCTTCCATCCCAGTCCTTTCTACAGTATGCCCAGTACTCCCCACACCCCAGCCTGTGATTTCAGCCATTGGAGGCCCTTTCAACACAGCCAGAACTGTTTCTACTAGCAGTAGTCCGGCTAACAGTGTGTGTAGTCCTAATGTTAAAGATACAAGTCCAGCAGTTACAACAAGTAGTCCGACCTCTGAAAGCAGCCCCTTCAATGCCATGCCATCACCCCAGGCAACCAACTTGACAAGGATGACTGTCCCACTATCATCTCTACACCCACCACCTCCACTTGTACACCCCCCAATGAATAGTAATAGTACATCAGTTCCGTTGCTTTCACCAACAACACTTCATACAGTGTCTAGTATAACTGGAGCACCTTCTACTCTGACATCACTTATTGAAGGTCATCAACAAGCCATCAACACTATGCAGACATCATCTCAGGATTTACCAAAGGAGAGTCACAGTGGGCCAGGGAGATTAGGATCTAGAGAGTGTCTGACCTCTATATCCCCTGTCAAGTCGCATAATACTGGAGTTTTGGGTCCACAACAAAGCACTGGTAGTGTTAACTCCCCAGATGAAATAGTAGTGATCTCACCACCTTCTGACACTGCGACCAGTTTAGCATCAGGTGCGCCATTATGCAGGGTATCCCCCTCACCATCACAGTCTTCACCTGTCACTTGTACAAGCATCACCACACCTGTTCTCTCACAAGGAACTGTATCAAAGAGTTTGCTAGGCCAGCATTTGAGCAAAATGAATCCATTGGTGAGATCAATGACTCCAAGAGGGAAAAGGATGATAGGAGCTCTACCGATGCAGAAGGGGACTGGGCTTAGAATGCCTGGCAGTGGAATGACTTCTTACGTGTCTCACCAATCACCAGTACTCATGTCCTCAGCTAGTGGTGCATGTCTGCGTGGTACTTCACCATCTTCACAGTCTTTATCTCCATCACAAGTATCTAGTACCTTGTCTGGACCCCGGTCTACCTTCACCGTTGTCTCCCCCTCAGCTTCTGTTAATACTGCAACCACTACCTGCCTTACTGTTATGTCTCCTTCAGCCTCTGCTGCTGTCACCTCTCCCACTAATTGTGTGACTGGCACCTCACCAGTAGTACCTGAAGCCATACCTGCCAGTGGAAATGTGCCACCCGGACCTTTTCTAAGACCCCAGCTTGTTCCCACTCCAGGTTCTCTTTCTGTACCCTCTCACTATTCATCAGGTACCTTGGCCACACCAGACCACTTCCATACACCAGGCAGCTTTCCCACTCATGGCCAAGTTGGGAGACCTGGTCCACAATCCACACCTGATCCCTTACGAAGACCTGGCCCCCTGTCTACACCAGATCACTTGCTAAGACCAAACTCTGTTCCTGCACCCAATCACTTACTAAGGGCTGGAATTCGGGCAACCACACCAAACTCACTGGCCATATCCAGATCTGTAGCCACACCCAGCCTGGTTCACGCAACCAGTCAGACTCCAGTATTGTTGCCTGGACACAATCTAGTACCAAGGGGAGAAGGACTGAGAGTTGCTTCTCGACCTGTGTGGGGAAAGCCAATGTATGACCGGCCTCCTGTTCCTCGTGTAGTAGAGTGCCGTGAACTGGTGGCTGATTCACTCGTGATTGGGACTACACCCTCAACTGTTTGTCCCCATCCACCTCCTGTGATCTCAGTGCATAATGTGATCTCAAGTGCGGCCAGCTGGCCTGTATCACATGTCAAGCCCATTGAGCATATTACTCCAGGTATTAATACTCATACTCTGACGAGTCGTCCACCTCCACCTCGCACTCCTCATGCTTCTGTCATGCCTGTGAAGCATGGAGAGAACATCACAGCAAATATTTCTACTCATAATGCAACAAATCATCCCCCTCAATCTCACACTCCTCATGCATCCATCATACCTGTGAAGCCTGGAGACCACATCACTACAAATGTTACTATTCAGTCACACATGAGTCACCCCCCTCGGCCACACACACCCCAGGCTTCCACCGTGCCTGTTTATGGAAGCCATATACAGGTACTTCACAGGGCAAATATTCCTACAAAACATATTATTCATAATATGAAAGAGCAGGAGATAGGAAACAGAAATGAGCCTGTAGCTACTGCAACCACCACTACCACCTCCACCACCACCAGCAGCACCACCACCAGCAGCAGTAATAGTGGTAGCAGTAGCATTAGTGGTTTGGTTCACTCCTACACACAGGAGGATGCTGAGAAACAATGTCAGAGGATGCCCACAAGTGCAGAGCGTACACAGCAGCAAACATTGCACAAAATATTTAATTACAAAAAGGTCCTGATATCATCTTCAACAATGAATATTGCAGGTGCTTGCAATTATGAATTAGATAATAAAAGAATTCCTTTTCAAGATCAGGGACCAAGCCAAGAGAATACTGGTAACCCTGCTGTAACCAGTTTGGGCTCTGAGAGTACACCAGGTCCACAACCAAATAGATTCGAAGTCTATCCCTCAACAGGACATCATAGTGGAGTATTAATTCCCAGGACAGGGGCTCTAATACACCAGGGGCTGCCTGCCTTGAGAGATAGACTGTCAGCCCCTCCCCAAACTGTTACGGTCAAGCATGCTAAGCAAGTAACTCCTGGCACTCAAACCAGTGCAATCACACCCAGCCCCATCCTCGACCATGATACTCCCTCTGTTGATTCTCAGGGATCTATTGGAGTGGAGTTGCAGCATCCACTATCCAGTCGCCTCTCTGCTGGCAGTGACTCAGATGTTCAACCACCTAGCACACCATCCGGTCACATCCGTCCGATAACTGAGTCTCCAGCTTTGTCCAGCAGTTCCAAGAGCAGGGCAGACTGGTCAGGAGAAAACACACCTGTCACCACCACAAAACCACCTATATCCTCACCTTACTTTGACCCACAGGCCCAACAAACATCACCCCTCTCCCTTGTCATGAATAAGTCCCCTGGCCTGCCAGCCTCTGTAAGCCTCCACAAAAAAGGAGGGGTGCAGCAAGACTCTCAAGCTACCATCAGTTATAACCCTACTCATGACACTCCACCACACCAACCGTACCATCCAAATCCATTCTCAATCCCATGCCCAGTGCAAGAGGTAGCGGTGCGAGATGAGCGGGTCTTCCCTCTACGCAAACGATCCATCACTATGGCACCAGACGACCCAGGAATTGTGGATGTCCAGCATCAGGCAGGTCCACTAGCACCTTCTCAGCCTGTGTCCTGTCTCAGAGTAACTGATATCACCAGACCTCCTGTGAGTCCCCAACCTGCGGATCGAGGGGTGCAGTCGATGGGGCCTCCCCCTCCTGGTGTCACTGTTAATCCACAATCCATCTTGCCTCGCTTCATGGATCATCACCATTTCTATCCAAAGATGGATCCCAGACATAATGATCAACTGTTCAAAGAGAGACCGTCATTAATGAACTCACCAGAAATGAGTCACCATCAGTATGGACAGCAGACACAAGAGGAAGGTGTTGGACACCACCCTGTCAGGGATGGCAACAGCATCCAGTTTATCAGGTATGCCGGACCTGAGTTGAGGAATCTACCCCGTCAGAGGGAGCTGATGCACCTACCCAGACCAGTGCCTCCAGAGATCAGAAGATGGCATTTGCTAGACCAGATTAGAGCCAGGGCAAATCCATACTCTCAACAGTTGAATCAGCTGAATCAAATGTTCATGCAGGGGAGACACATGCGACCACCCATGATGGACCACGAACTCCAGCACCGTCCAGATTACCCTCGCCCTCCCTTCTTCCACCAGCCCCATGAACCAATGGAGCCTCGCCAGTCATCCACCATGGAAAGCAAGACCTTGGAGCAGGAGCAGCAGCCACATAACACCTCTCCCAATGACAGTCCCATCAATGTGGTTGATGACACCCCAGATCCAGTTTTTCCACAGCCAGAAATCAACATTCCACCTCTTACAGAATCAGTGCCCTTGCCATCTGTTCCAGGCAGTAGTGGGGGTGGTGGCAATGATATAGCAGTTTCCGAGGCTGGCAGTTTGGAAGGCCTAGGGAAATCTCTACACAGCCACTTTTCCTGCCAGAAATCCAAGGTGGCGGGGCCTCCCAAGTCAAGTGTAGCACATGGTAGTCCAACTACAAGTGCTCCTCTACAAAGTGCTGTGCATGAGGATCTTGTTGCTAAAATGTCAGACTCGGGTAAAATTAGTGTACCATGTGCCAACACAAGTAGTATAGAAGGGAGTGGCAGTACAGGCATTTCTACAGACTCTACAAAGGTAGGGTTAGTTACTTCACCAACTTACACAGCCAGTACAGGAGAGTCAGTTCTTCCGGAGGAAGAGGAGCTCAACTTCCCTATGAACAACTTCCAACAGAACAATCAGAGTGGTGGAACTCAGCCAGAAAAAGCTGGGAAACTGCAGAAATTTCTTATGAGGTATAACCGTGGCTCAGTGGACTACCAACGAGGGGATACTGGCACCCCCATTATTGTTGGTGATGATGGAGGTAATGTACTCGGTGAAGATGCACCAGCACCCTCAACTAGGGAGGAACAGGACACTTCTTCCAAGCATCTCTCGCATCGACTAAAGGAGGCCAATTTTGAAGTGAGCCTGACCGAGACCGATCTGAGTGATTTGCGCAACATCCACCAGAGCCATGACACAGACCGCCAGTATAGTCGTGGCTTCAAGAAAATTATCACATCAAAATTTGAAGACAAAATGTCCTTCAGTGAAGCAGAGTTTGGAGCATCCAGGGAGGATGAAGAATGCAATGAGGAAACTATGCAAAAGACTCCCACATTGATGGAAAAGAGTGCTGCTTCGTCAGACCATCTGGGTGAGACATTATCCATCCTCAGAGGTTTGGCAGGTAGTACCAGAGACCATGATCTCCTAGATGTCTTAGAAGGTGAGGCTCTCAAGGAAGGAATGAGCCAGAAGGTGGGGAATGAAGCTAGCAAGAACAGAGGCCAGGAGTTAAGTGCCCAAAAGGAGACCAACAAAAATGAGGAAACCTTAAAGACTAAAGAAGCCAATGTAGAGGATGCTGAGGAGAGCAGAGGCAGTGTTCAACAGTATCCAAAAATCAATGAGGAATTGAAGAGAGATGCAGATGCTAGCAAAGTGACTGAGGTTGATGTTGAGGAATGCAGTAGCGATAGGCCAGAGGATGTTGAAGGCACCAAAGGGAATGTGCAGAATACTGACAATGACAACATAAGATGTTTGGAAGATGTTGATACTAGTGTGACCATAAAAAGCATAAGAAGGGTAGTAGATACTGTGGTTACCCTTAGGAAAGTAACTCTCCCAGATATTACCATTAATTTTAAAAGTGTAAGTGATGCTGAGGCTAGTAGAAAGGTCTGTGAAGATACTAATGATGGTGGGATGGACAGAATGAAGGAGAAGGATTTAACCAAAGGTGCTGATGCCAGTAGTGACAAACCCAAGAGGACTGATGCTGACAGACAGAAAATTGAGAATGATCAGGTGAGCAGAAAGAGACTTGAGAATGATAAGATCAGCAATGAGAGGCCTGGTGATAATGAAAACAACAGTGAGAGAATACAAGATGCCGAGGTAAAGAAAGACAAATTACTTGAGATGAAGACTCCCACCTCCTTCATCCCAACAAAAAGTAGCCTTGCACCATTTCACTATGACAGTGATGGAGACTCTATGAGGACTACACTTGCATCTAGGATTATTGGACGGCGCAGCAGCACATCAAGTCAGGCCAGTGACACCACACATTTCTCAGGTACCTCCCCACCACCCTTCTCTCCACCACGCTCAGTGGTTGAGTCATCAGAGGAAGAGGAAGAGGGTCAGTCGGTGACCACTCATCGTCTCCACAACCCATATCTCTTCAGAAAAGGTATGCCATCTCCACTTACATTATCATCTACTTTAGCAGCTGAAAAATTTAAGAGACTTGAAGAGGAGAAAGTGGACAGGCATGTGGCTGTATGTGAGAGTGAATCTAGGAAGGACCAGGATGTGCCACCATCAGTTATTGAAAAAAGTCCAGCTAGATTGCATCCATTCCAGAAGAACACCAACTTACCAGCATCCTCAGCACCGAGTTCATGCTCATCACTGAGGCAACAGGAGACTGCCTCAACCTCTCTCACCAAACTAGACTCTCCAGAACCAGTACAGGAGCCAGACTCCTCTCCCCTCAGTAATATACCATTGTCTGAGAATTGCGAGGAACCCCAGAAGCCACTTAACCCGACATCAGTAATTGCAACAGCTGGTGTTGGCCAAGGGAGTGAGGTGGGGAACAGCCCTGAGTTACAACATATGCCACAAGATCAGGAGCGGCCCAAACTTGTGCTCAAGTTGCCCACAAAAGGTGCATTAAAGGCTTATACTGAAGATTTTGTGCCAAGGACATCAACAGACACAAGTAAATCAATGCAGCCACCAGCACCAGACAGTAGTTCTGAAGTGACCTCTACCACTCCGGACAACAATTACCTCACCCTCAGTGCCAAGAAGGGGCGAGAACAAGTGGTAAAAGGAAGCACTCAGAGGAAGCGCCAACCCAAAATTAGGAAGATCAGGGCTACGCCACCAAAGAAGAAGATGGACCAAACCAAAAAGAAGGGGAAAGCACAGAAACATCATCTTCCATCTAGTGCCAACCCTACGGATAGTTTGATGATGCTCGCAAAATTATCAAACACAACTGAGGTGGTACAAGTCACTCCAGAACCCCCCCTACCTCCACCGCCACCGCAGCCACCACCACCACCACCACCCGAGGCACCTGCACCACAGGCCATAAGGCGGGGCAGGAGGCGAGCCTGTGCCAATGTCTCTTATGCCAAATTCTTTGACACTGAGACGCCTCCCACTTTACCTCAAGTTCCAGCCAACAGTCTCCTATCCCAGCCTGTAGCTGTGCTAAATATGCAGGAACCCACATTTCTCGCACCTCCAGTCTTTGCACCTGTAACTCCCAGTAAGAAAAGCAGACGAGGACGACCAAGGAAAAATCCAGTGCCACTATTCGAATCACCCATTACAACAAAACAAAGAAAGAAGCAAACTGAGAGTAATTTCCAGTCAACTCAAATGCTTGCCCCAACTACTTGCCAAACACCAAAAGATGACCACCCAGAACTATCTGTTCAATACGACAGCCCCAGCAAGACTTCAGGGAAGACACCAACCAAGACTGGGAAGCCAAGGGGACGTCCTCCCAAGAAGTCTTCTCTCCTTTATGTTACAGGACCCACAGCATACAGGAATAAGGTGATGCCACCATCAGACCCAACACCTCTGGCTTGTGAAAAACTAGGAAGTCCAGAGGCAGTGACACCCCTACTTACAGTCAGCCAAAATAAAGACTCCAATTTGAAGATCACCATCAGGAGAGCAGTTGTGAGCAAAAGACCTGCTGGAAGCCCTCTGATACAACCCACTGTGAAGAAGCTAAAAACTGTGGAATCCATCGATGTCAGCAGTACCAGTTTTGCAGGGGAAGAAGATAGGATATCTCCAGGTCCCAGAGGTTCCCCAGACTCCATTTTGAGGCTTCACTGCAATCTCCGTGACCCCTTGGGCATTGATCTTGCTCCACCACAACTATCCCCCACACATTCAAATGTGTATGAGTTTGATGAGGATTTGAGTGATGATGATATCCCAGTGAGCCAGCGTGTGAAGCGACCACACCGCTCTGGTTCCCACACTTACAGGCGAGCCAGGAAGATTGTTTGGAAATCCATAAAAACGCCAGTCAGGGAACCAAACTTCAGCTACCTTAGGACACCCACTCGTACACCAAGCCACACTCCAGCTTACTCAACACCATCCCACACACCTTTGTACTCCCCAATGTATACTCCTGACCATAGAATCAACTACACAGGTCCTGGTTCCACCCCTTTCCACCTCACCCAGGGTGACTTTAAAATACGTTTGCGTAAGAAGCCAAGACCGAACAAACAGGTTGTTTTGAAAATTAAAAAGTCTCACCTGCAGAACACAGAAGCAGAACACGATGATGACTTTGTTCACACAACGTGTATACCAGACAGGGTTACAAGTGAAGAGCAACAAGTACAGGATGGACAAGCAATACTTGCCACATGTTCCCAGACTGAGTCCCCTCCTTCTCCTGCTTTAGTCTCTTCACCTCCATCTTTACAAGACCAAGACAGTCTAGGTGTATCATTGATATCTGGCATTCCTACTGAAACAGACTCTTCAGACAAAGCCTCCACTATATCAGAAAAAGAACTAGGAGTATCCAAACTGACAGCAGATAGCAAAATGTCTATCTCAAAGCAAAGAAACTTGCCTAATGATAAAGAGAGTACTGAGACTCCCCCACTTGTGATTGAAAAGCCAGGAGCTAGTAAGGCTTCCATACCAACACTTATCATCAGAAAGTCTCGTCTCACTGGCTTCTCATCTACTTTGGAGGCTGTAGACAAACCTAGACCTCAAGAAGCAGGGCAGGTGAAGAAAACAGATGATGGCTTTGTTATCCCACAACCTCCAGCCCATGTCACACTAAGATTAAAACGTTGCAACTCACAATGGGAGCAAGATGACACCACTATTTCCAAGACAACCCCAGAGCCAAATCAGAATGTGATCACTGAAACCAGAGATAAGGAGGAATCAGGTAACCAAGTGCCTGGACATGTTAAGTTAAAAGTAAGGAACACCATGCCATCAGGAATCAGACAAGGTGATGAAAGTGTGGCAGGACTGATGGACAAAGATAATTCCTCACCAGCACCTACTGTGGCTAACACTAATGAAAGCAGAAAGGATCAGGACCAGGCCGAGCCAGATTCATCTGGACTCTCCCAACTCACATCATCATCTAAGAGTGGAGAGGTGTCCATGTCATGTCGCTCCTCTAGCCCGGGTGTGACTCCCTCCTCTACCAGTTCTACTGGCACCACCCCTGGCAGAGAGGTAACAACATCAACAGCCTCCTTCACACCTACTTGCTCCCGGCCCAGTATGTCACCCACCCTCAACTTCATCGACAAAACTTTGCCAAGGTATCAAACATCTCCTTGTGAGGGTTCAGGCAGTAGGTCTGTGAGAGCAGACTCTGTAGAAAAGCAACTGGAAGCTATTTTTGGATCTCCACGCAAAGGTTCAGAGAGGGTGGAGACAGCAGATGCAAGAGGGATGGATGACACAGCCTTGAAGGCCCTTTTGTTAGGGGACCAAGGTGGTAGTAATGTTAGGAGCCCTGCTTCAGTCAAACCTGATACAGACAATTCACCCCTCAGTTGTCCACCACTTGGTACACATAGAAACACTAACCAATCAGCTGAACCTGCCTCAACCACACTAACACAGTCAGAAAATGACTTATCACCACAGCAGGCAAACTCTAAAACTAATAATTCAGGAGACATGAAATTGAAGACTCCACCCAAGGTTTTGTTAGAGAAAATGTCAACCACTTTTGCTGTTGCCTCTGCCACAGAGGACACCCCACACAACCCTAGAAGAATAAAGATTCCAGGAGGTGGCAAGACAATTGGAGGGAGTGGCCCCACAACAGCACCTGGCACTGAGGAGGATGACCGTGAGGCTCCATCATCAAGTTTGGTGGTGGAGACTGTGAAAAAGAGAATTTTAGTTAGTCCTCCTGACAACAATGTGAAGAAAAAGGCTCGTAATGACGTGAAAGAAGGTAATGTGAAAGAGAATATGTTGCCCAGTTGTTCACCTCCCAATACTGCACAGGAGGGAGGAAGTGAACCCAAAGATCCTGTGGAAATTTGTAGTCCACATGCAACTCAGGAAGAGGCAAATAGTGCTGGGAGGTCATTGGGTGAATCATTGAAAAGTGCAAACTCTAATAATGGTAGTGAGAAGAGTGAAATTAAAGCCACAAAGACTAAAGGTAACTCCCAGATTACACCAAACATCAATATTAGTCCAAGAAAAACATCACCAGGAAAGGAGAAGAGTCCACTTAGCAAGGCAGCAAACAGGGTTAAACCAAGCAAGACAGATTCCACCCTGTTACCTCACAAAGAAACCCCACAAGAACAAGCTGCCAGGAAGATCGAACTCAGGCCCAATCCCTCAATTACAATGGTGATTGACCTCGACTCCCCTGATGACGATATCTGTTCAAGTAGCATAGGAGGAGGAGTAAGCAAAAAGGTTAAGGAGAACAAAAGGAGGAAGGCCAGAAGCAAAAGGTCTGTGAGTACGGATGAGGAATATGATGGAGGGAAGCTGTGGAAGGGGGTGAGGCAGACAGGCAAGAGCAAGTTGAGCAAAGTGTCTCAGGGTAACCCCGAGGCAGAGGATAGTGCAACAGGTCATCGGTCTAGCAACACAACAGCAGGAAATGAATTTGGGAGAAGCAAGGGTGTATATAATCAAGCGAGAGAAACACTTGTAAATAGTAAGGACAACAGTGCTGATTTTTCACCAAGCAGTGTTCCGAGCAGCAGCAGAAACAGTAAGGAGAGAGGTGAAGGAATGGTAGATGCTGCAAGTCTTAGTAGAATGGAAAATAAAGAAAGTGATCTGACTGAAGGAGTAAAGAAAAACAAGGACACCACACTTCTGAGAAGGCAGATGAATAGAAATTCACCCAAATTTGCATCCCAGGAACACCAGGACTCTGAGGATGACTTAGAGGATATGCTCAGGAGACTGGATGGTTTTTCATCTGACAGTTCACCTCACAGTCCCTCCTCCATTCAGGCACACGGTCACCCAGCCAGTCATATCCTCAGTGTTAGTCCATCACACATCCAGCCACAGGATGTATGTGAAAGTAACCAGACAACAAACCGATGTAATGAGGAACAGGAGGCAGGTTCAAAATCTAAGCAGTTAAAGTCAAGAGAAGAAAGTACTTTTGCTGAGGGTGTTGATGGACAGGAGGCAAATGTTAATAGTGATTCTATCCTGCCCAAGCCAAAGAAAGGTAGTGAGAAAGTGAGCAACAAGTCGGGAGTAAAGGGAAATCAAAGGAATGCCAAAGAACTTATCAGTGATGGAAGTACAGAAACAGAGACTAAAAACACAGAGGGAAAGAGGGAGTTTAAAACAAAAAAGAAGTCAGCTGCAGGTTCTGTTAAAAGTGTACATAGGCTGAGCAGTATGAAGAAGAGGGCAGGGAGGCAGGATAGAACCAAGGAAGATGATGCAAGTGGTGATGGTGAGAGTGATGATGATGATGATGACACAGGTAATGGCCGGACATTGCACACCTCATGTTCTGATAATGAGGATAGTACTAGTGCTGGAAATCGGAGAGACAGAGATGATGATGCAGAGGCAAAAGAAAGAGGCAGTAGTACTGGTGGCAGTGAGAGGACTGGCAATACAACATCTTCAACTAAAGGTGGAAGTGGTGGAGATAAAAGCAGTAGCAAAAACAATAGTAACAGCAGTAAAAACAAGAATAACGGGAGTAGTAATAGTGGTGGAGGTGTCGTGTGTGGCAGTATTGCTGATGAGAGTAGTAACAGCGGCAGCCATGGCAAAGTCAAGCTCAGCAACATCAAGGATCCTGCCTCCCAGAATGACAGTGACAAGGAAAGTGGTAATGATGAAAGAGAGGAGATGAACAGAAAAGAGGAGATTAGCATAGAAGATGAGAGTGATGGAGAAGAGGTTAGTAGGGAAGATGGAAGCAATGGAGAAAAGGATGTTAGTTACTTGGAAGAGGATGTTAGCAGAGAAGATGGCAGTGATGAAGAGGTAAGTAAAGAATATTGCAGTGATGAAGAGGAGACAACTAATAGAGGTAATCATGATGGAGAGGAGAATATCAGTCTGGATAATTCCTTTGATGTACAAGATAACACGCAAAGCAAATTTGATGGCAGGGATAGAGGGGGAAAGGACACTGTGACAGAGAGACTTCCCTCTTCACATTCTTCAAGGACAACAACAGGAGGTGAATGCAATAAAACTGACACCAACAGAAAAATCGGTGACAGTGAAGTAGGTGCCAGCAACAAGACAAACACCAACAGTGATGACAACACAATATGTAACCAAGAAACTAATGCCGACACCACTACCAAGGATGGGGCTCCTGTAGTAGTGATTCAGCTGATAGATGATGATGATAGTGAGAGTTTAGCACCAGGCGATGATGGGGAAGGGGAGTGCCGAGACCCGTTGATGACGACTCAGTACAGTGACGGGGCGAGCGACCACGATGCGGTATACCATGACTCAATGTGGACGATGGCCTTTCTCACCCCGGAGCATCAGCCTCGTGACGACAACTCACCGCCACAGCCTGACTCACCAGGTACTGTACACTACATTGCTCATTTGTCATACTGTTTCCCCTCAACATTGTTTCATTTTATATGGTACTTTTACACCCATCAAACAAGTAGTACAGTAGGTTCGCCTATTAAGCGTGTTCTCAATTAGCGATTCACCTTATGCGCGACGAACCCCAAATCAGCACCTTTTATTATCTTATGCACAATACTTTCCACAGAAGGCGTTTTTGTGACCAAGAGTGGCCCAAATTCGTAGCCGTTCCCTGAAGAGCGTCTAAATCCGGTTTCCGCGAGACATTTGCCTCTCCCCTTGTTCCCCAAACCCATGCTACAAGCCTACAACCAGCCGTTCCCCCCAGACACCACACAATATACACTTTCACTTCTCCACATACACCCTGACACACACATGGAGTATGGGGTGGTCTAAGCTACGCCAACAGCCCACGTGATTGTGATGTTGTTTCAGGGATAGCCTTTTCAATGGCACCCCTGTTTTCTTCCTTTTTCTTTCTTTGTGATGCTGATTGCTTCATTTCTAGCTTTCCCTTATGTTTTCTCTTATTTCCCCCATATTATATAATATTTATTTGATCTTTTCTATCTCTTCTTGGCTGTCGATTTCAAATACTGTATAACACTTCCTAGGCTAGAGTCAGTGTTACTACAGTCAATCCGTTAGTTCTAGCCCAGACCTTTCTAATGTTACCATATCCATGGCTGTATATAGCCCATGCTGGCTATTATGTGGACTGTGAGGAGTTATGGTGTTTCTACTCTCGACTGGCTTACAGCTAAGTCGTGCAAAAACCCAGCAATAATTTTAATGGAGCGGTATCTCGCTATCTTCATTATGTGTTTAGTTGTGGCCGCCCTTGACTTTGAAAAGTTTACGGATGAAGTGAATGAGATCAATATTAAATGCAGTGCTAGTGGGAGTGGTGGTGTGGTGACGAGTGGCTGGTGAGGGTAGTGGCGTGACCCCGTTATACTGTCATAGTCACCTTAGAACCCCATATCACACTTCTAGTGTGCTTTTGTACTACTGTTTCTTTGGTAACAACTTATATTCATTGCTACTGTGACTAATAATCAAATCACAATGACCAAATATTGCACTGTGCCCTGAATATTGGCGTATAAGATGTCTGTAAATTGTCAGTGTGAGGCAGCGGCCGCCCATAAGTAATTTTCCCCATATAAACATGTATTCATACAATATGATTTCTCTATAAGCGAGCCCCTCTCTCGCCCAATTAGGCGCGCAATATGCGAACCTACTGTACTATTCTTTGATTCACCAAACAGAGGGAATGAAATATCAGAGATATAAATAGATATTAATGATGCACTTATAATCATGCTTATCAGTCTGGAAAAGTAAAACATTTGTATCAGGATTATAGAGACTGTACTATACCTTTTTATTACAGTGTGTAATAAGTTAAACTATACTGTATACCCATTTAATATGCACAAGCATAGCACCTGGTACCAGTACATACATAATTTACTAGCTGTGTAGTACTTTTATTATTTACTTTTGCTGTTCTTGTTGGAGTTTGTACATTATTTTGCCGTACCTTTCCCTCAGAGCACATGAAGCGACCACCTCAAGGACTGAGGCAGAGTTACCCTTCACTCTTCAGTCTGCGAGCCAATAGGTAATGTGTTGCCTACTGGTGTTTTCATAATGTATGTCAGTGTATTTTTGTTCATGTTGTATCGCTTTCAGTCCTTCCAGACTTTCTTCACAAATTAAATTATTCTCTTTACTGTACAATATGAATATAAAGAAATGTCATGCACATAGACAGTAATTAAATTTATACTGGTATATTTTTTTCATACAGTACTGTATATACACTAAACCTTTGGCATTCAAGGCCAGTCTAGCCGAAGCATTGACAACCTAGATGAGTATGGTAAGAAAAAATTGGCTAGTATGAAAGTGAATGTATGGATGTGTAAGTGTTAATAGTAAGAACACTGAGGAATACTCTAGTGTTCCATCATTTTCCCTTCCTATGACCTATGGACCAGTCCTTTAAACACTATGTGTCTAGATATAGTAAATGAAATTAGACATGATATTGGACTTGTCTTATTCTTTTTTCACAGGTTAGGACACTCATTAGGCCTTCTTGTCTTTAGTCCTCACCTTCTTAAATATAGAAAAAAATATATGGTTTCCTTTGTGTGTGTGTGTGAATACTGAATGTACAGTATGTGTATATGTGTTCACATGACAGGAAAGTATAGCAAGGTGCCATACTGTCCCCCTCAGCTTTGCCAGTCCTGTGAGACGGGAGCGCTCTGACTCCTCAACCAGCGTGCAGTCTGGCGGCCAGGCAGCCAACACACCTCTATCATCGGGTTCAGCTGATCACAGCATCCTGCCAATAGAGGAGGTGGAGGTGGTGGAAAATTCTCCTTCCCCAGACTCTCCTAGCCAGGCCGACTTGGAGGATCCACTGGCTGAGGCTGTGTTGCAAGTTGAGGATGTAAAGTCACCTGATGCAAAAGTCCAACAAGCAAAGAAAGGGTCTGGCAAAGGTTCACAGTCTGGTAGAAATATTACTCAATTTGTTGAAAACAACTCACAATCACTGGAAAAGAACTCTCAGGCACTGGATAAGAGTTTATTATATGCTGAAAAGGACAATTCTGTTAATATTGACTTGCATTCTAAAGTAAAGAACTCACTATCTCAATCTGTGGAAAAGAACTTACAATCTGTTGACAAGGAAATATCTGTTAATAGTGATTCGAAGTCTGCTGAAAAAGATTCACAGTCCTCTGAAAAGGATTCACAGTCTGCTGAAAACAATTCGCAATCTGTTGCAAAGGATTCACAATCTACAGCAAAGGATTCACAGTCTGTGGAAAAGGATTCACAATCTACTGAAAAGGATTCACAAACTGCAGAAAGGGATTCACAATCTGCTGAAAAGGATTTACAATCTACAGAAAAGGATTCACAATCTTCTGAAAAGAATTCACAGTCTGCTGAGAAGGATTCACAATCTACAGAAAAGGATTCACGGTCTGTTGAAAGGGATTTACTTTCTGTTGAAAAGGATTCACTGTATGTGGAGAAGAAAACCAAGAATTTGGAAATAGAAAGAATTATTGATAATGACACTAGATCTGTTGAAAGAAACCCGCATTCAACTGAAGAAAATTTGCCTTCTGGTGAAAGTTGTGCACTGTCTGCAGATAAAGACGTTGGAAATAACACACAATCAGCTACATCAGAATTTGAATCATTTGAGAAACTAGATGACAAAACAAAACAGAAGAAAACAGGGCAAGGAAAGTCAACAAAACAGGCCAACACTAAAATACAGGCTGAGCCTTCAGTGACCAGAGGAGAAATGGAGGTAAGGGAACTATCAGTATCACCAGTTCTAACTGAGACAATAGAACAAACCAAACCCACAAAAGATGCAGAGGCAGTAAAGGGAAAGACATTAGGAGGAGGAGAGCCAGAGATAACAGACACCACTCCAAATGAAAAGAATGATCAAGTTACAGATAAACCAGTAAGAACACCAGAGCAGAAGATGGCTTCAGACAATGAAAAGGAAATTCCAGCAGAAGATACATGTATAGTAGGACAAGAGACAGCAGCTGAAAAACAGAAGAAAACCGTTGAGGAAGAAGCTAAGATAGGAAGAAGAGATGATCTAGTGAAGGAGACACCAGGGCAAGTGACTGAAGTAAAGACAGCAACAGAACTGAGAAGGAATACATCTGCATTGGCAGTTGTAGAAACAGAAGCCACTAGCACTACTGCTGATACACAAACCACAAATGTTACAGATCCAGCAATGACAACAGGTATTACAAAGACATCTGTCACCACAAATGGAACCAAAACAACAAATACCTTGAAAATATTAGCTGTCTCAGAGATAACAAATGCCACAAAAGCAGCAATCAGCACAGATGCTACAAATGCAGCAGATGCTTCAATGACAACAGATGCCACAAACACAGTGTACAGTGCTGTCAACACAGATACAACAAAAGCATCAGATGTCACAATAACACCAGGCACTAAGATTCCCACAGGTAGTACAAAAACACCAGATACAATAACAGAAGACACCACAAGAACACCAAATGTCACAGGAACATTGACCTCCACAGTCACCACAGATGCAATAAACACAACAGCTGTAACAGAAGCAACAGACACCTTGATCCATACAGTTACTACAGAAACACCAGATGCCACAAGCTCAGTGAATACAACAGTCAAAACAGACAACACAAAAACAACAAGTATTACAGATGCCACAAAATCAGCACACACCTTTGTCACAGTCAACCCAGACACTGCAAAAACACCAGATATCATAAAGTCACCAAGTTCCACTAAAACACAAGATACTATGCAAACAGCTGATACCACAATAGCCACAGTTGCCACAATTACTCCTGAGATAACAACAGTAAGAACAAGCAGAGGAGAGCCAGGGAAGGAAGTGATTAATCAGGAGGAGGAGCAGAAGCAGAAGGAGGTTATAAAAGGGGAGGAACAAGAACAGGAGGAAGATGATGATGTTGGTGAAGCCAGGACCAAGGGACAAGTTCTCGGTAGATCGAACGAAAGGGAGTCCCCGGTCGACAGTGTAATGGACTCCGAAGTGGATAGTACTGGTGGTGTAGAGAGTCCATCAAGTAGTGTGGATGATCTGGCTTGCACTATAGATGATCCAGCAAACAACATAGACAATCCAGAATTCAAGGGGAGTGAAAGTGCCGTAGATAACCTGACATGCAATGTAGATGATCTGGAAAGTAGCTTAAATGATTCAGGAACTATCAAAAATGATCCGAGAAGCACAATAGATGATCCAACAAGCAGTGTTAACTTTGAAAGGGCTAATACTGCCTCAGGCACTCTTCAACAGGAGGCTGACAGCAGTACCACACTCACCAGTGATGAGGAAAGGACGAGGAATGAGGAGGAAGAGGAGAAGGAGGGTGATGTAAATGAAGATAATGAGAGCATGGAAGATGGAGATATATTTGAGGATGTCTTAGCAGGTGAAAAGTGCAGTAGTAAGGATGTTGCCAGTGACCCTGAAGTTGACGCCATTGTAAGACTCGGCAAATTAGAGTCAGTGCTAACTGATAAAGACAATGGAGAGGACATTCACACTTCGGAACCCCCCTCATCTTCATCCACAGTCATATCCTCCTCTGCTGAAGGTTTGGATACTGTAGAAGCAGGTCTGATGGAAGGCAAGAATGAAGCTGTTGTAGGGAGGAGGGACGAAGAAACAGCAGAGAAGGAAGAAAAAGTGGATCAAATAGATAAAGGAACTATGGAAAGAAGAGTGGAAGAGACAATGAAGAGTGGAGAAGGAATGGTGGAGAAAAGAAATGAAGAATCAGTGGAGAGACTAGAAATAAGAACACTGGAGATGGGAGAGGAAGGAGTACTGGAGGAAAGGGAAGCAGCAGTTGAGAAAAGAGAAGAAAGAGCAGCAGAGAGGCAAGAGGGAGAAGGATTGACTTCAACTGTGGACACAATGAAGGAAATGATTGCCAGTGAAGTATGTGGAGATATGACAGTGAAACCCAGGGCTGCTGGATATGAAGGAACAAGAAAGGAAACCCTTTCACCCAGCAAAGAAGTGCAACCTCAACCAACACCACTTGAAGTAACCTGTGAAGATGTTAGGAGCTCTTCACCAGCAATACATGAGGAGAGAAGAAATCTGAGCCCACCTGGTGAAGAGTCAGATCACAGTGAAATCCATGAAAAAAAATTAGGAAGAGCTGAAAGCCAAGAGAAGGAAGTTGTACCATGTAGCAAGCCACCCCAGTCACAAGAAAAAGAAAGAGCAGGTGACAAGGACTGGAGAGAAAATGAGAAATCAGGAGAAGTAAGCTTGCCATCTAAGGAGCCTGAGGAGAATACGAGCATTGAAACACAAAAGGAAAGTAATTCAGCGAAATCTATAACTAAAATCATGGAGAATTATAATGAAAATATTATGCCAGCCTATGCAAAGAACTTACCAACTGGCTCATTAAGTGAAGACATCAAATTACTAAATAACAACAGGGATGACGTGAAGACAGGCAACCAAAGGAAGGAAGTAAGTGATGTAAAGGAAACAGAGATGAAAAGCAAAGAAAATAATGGAAACAAGAAAACACAAGTGGAAATACCAGCTTCTGTAGGATGTACTAGTCCAGGTATTTTCTTTGACACAAGTTACCAAGCAACATCTGAAGAGAGTGATTCTAGAGTAACATGTGCAAGTCAAGAAAATGAGACAAGAGAAAATGAGGAAGGCAAAAGTGTTACTAGTAGTGAAACCGGAGATGAGGAAGCAGCAGTCAGAACACCAACAAATGGTCCTCCACTAAATGTTTGTACAAGTCAGCCAGTCAGTAAAACCAGAGAGGATGCCACCTCTTCTCTACTTAATGTGGAGTTAGAAAAGGACCTGGAGAAAATGGAACATGAAGAGAATCAAGCCTCACTCAGTTCTAATGTGTCATCTAATATTATCAACAGTGAAGAAAAGATAGAAATGGTAAGTAAGACATCACAAGAACCCTGCAGTGATGAAGAGAAGAAAACAGAAAAAGTAGACAAAACTTCACAGGAAACTAGGAAGAATGATGAAGAAAAGATAAGAGAAGTATTACAGAAGAAAAGTGAAAGTGAGGATAACATTATAGCAACATCCTTAAGTGACAACACCTCAAGGGAAGGAGAGACCAAGAGGAAGTGTGGAGGAGCTCAGAGCCAAGGGGAAGAAGTGTTGAACAATCAACCATCACACACTGAGGTACGAGGTGAAATGGATCCAATCAGGAAGGACAGTGAAGAGTCAGCATCTTGTGAGAGGGCAACAAAATCTACAGGAGGTGACACTAAACAGTTTAATACTAAGGAAAGTGCAATCAAGTGTGTAGAAAGTGAGAATATTTCATCGGTGGTTAAGGAGAGTACAATCAAGTCTGCAGAACCTGAGACTATTCACACAGCATCTAAGGAAAGTGCAGTAATAGGTGTAGAATGTGAAAATATGCAATCAACATCAGAGAAGGATATTAACAAGTGTGTGGAAACATCTAAAGAGAGTGGAGTCAAGAATGTGGAATGTGAGGATATACAATTAACATCCAAAGAGAGTACAACAAGGGATAATGTACAATCAGCATCCAAGGTGATTACAGTTAGTGAGAAGGTGCAATCAACATCCAATGAGTATATGGCCAGTTCTGGGACTAATGAGAGTATGCAATCATCATCCAAGGAGAATACAATCAAATGCTTGGAGAATAGCACAAAGACCCAGAATGACAACTCTAATGGAAAAGTTACCACACCATGCAGAATATCACTCAAGGTCTCAATTGACAGAGCCTTAGTAAACATCAGCCCCCAGCATATTTCTCAAGCCTCCATCAGTCTTCCTCAGCATCAAGGAAGCCAGGAGGGACTAGTACAGCTGGAACAAAAACAGAACATAACCACAGTTCAGGCAGTGACATCTAAGGAGAGAGGAGAACAAAAATCCAGCAACAGCAGTAATAGTAGCAGCAGTCACCTGGAAAATGAATCCATACAGCAGAAAGCAGATGCCAAAGGAACAGATGTACATGGAGATGAAGGCAGGCCAGGGAAGCAAATGACAGATATTGGTGAGAAAGAAATACCAGATGATGGAGATGAAAGTAAGGCTGATGATGATGTAGTGATAGGGAAAGCATTGCCAGTGAATCCTGCGGAGATGTCAGCCACTAGCCCTTCAGAAATAGAAAAAACACATGTATCCAATAAACCGGCCTTGGTTATTGAGCACAGGTACCAGCCAAGTAGTCCTCCTACAGCATCCACTCATGCAGATACTCACTCAAAGGAGAAAGAGAGGAACAGTAGAGATGAAAATAAGAACAAAAAGACACACAAAGATAGAATGGGTAAGAAGAGGCACCACAGTAAAGACAAAGGCACAGTTGGGGTAAAAAATGCAAAGAGGGAAGAAAGAAGGGAAAAAGAGAGAAGTGGAAGAAAGGAGGAGAAGAGAGAAGAAGGAAAACATAAAGAGAATAAAGACCATGAAAAGGAAACCAAAAAAGCAGACAAAAAGGAGAACCATATAAGCCAGAGAGCCTCATCCGAAGAGAGAGACACACTCCTTAAGGAAAGTGACTCAACTTCCAAAGCAATCCAGGATGTGGTGGATCTCCTAGAGAAGACAACCAGTGACTGTGAGGACAGAGCAGCATCCAAGAATATCACAGAAATTGTAGAGAAAGTTGAGGACGATTCAGAAATTAATGCAGGAGGGAGAACAGCAGTAGAGAATAAGTCCTTACAAGAGATAGCCCCAAACCAAGAGAGCATAACAGCATCAGAAAGCAGCCTGGGGAAAAGAGTAGAGGGAAATGGAGAAATTAAAAAAGTTGCTGGGTTAAGAGTTGTAGAAGAAGCTGGAGAAGATGTAAAAGTTGGTGCAGAAGGGAAGACCACAGAGGACCAGGCAACTGACAAGAGGACAATTGACTTTGATGGCAAAGGAACATTCAGTAGCTTTGTTGAAGAAGAAGTTGAGGGAGCTGGAGAAGAAACAGAAAGGAGAGCAGCTGAAGAAGCTGACATAGAAACTGTAGTCTGCACAAGTGGTAGAACACCATTGGACAATAAACCAAAAGAAAGGGATGAGGTACAATCAAAGGAGATCATTACTAGCAACAAAAACACAGATAACGTAAACAATCCACCGTTACGAGCTCTGACTGTCACGCCTCTCACTCATACCAATGATGGTGATAAGCTTGGTACTGACAAAGATAAGCCAAGTACTATTCCAGATACTAGCTGTAGATATGATATAGAGACCAGCATCAACCAAGAGCCAAACAAGAGCAGTAGTGTTGAAGACTTATCTGTGATTGATGGTGGTGTTGACTTACAGACTGCTAGACCATCAGTGGAGGCAGAATTGACCGAAGAGAAACAAATGAAAGTAGGAGAAGGTGATAAATCTAGGAAGGAAGAAGAAAATTTGGTAGAGGGGATTAAGGACAATGAAAGAAAGTACCAAGATCTTGAGGAATCACAAGAGAAGGTGACCCACACCATCATAGGGGAGGTTGTACCATCACATGTAAGCAACATAGACAAGAGCTGTGCTGATCAAAAGGAGGAGGAAGATGGAAACCAAAGAGAGACTGTGAACTCCAGTACCAAAGAACTGAAAATACCCTACATCAATCAGTCAAAGGACTTTAATAAAGATTTGGAGAGTGCTGTTACATCAAACACGGCAAGTGCTGTTGAAATAAACATGGCTCCAAAAACTGCAACATCGTCACTCCTGCCAAGTAACATTCAGTCTTGTGCTATAACTGAGGTCCTTTCAGAAACTACTAGCCAAAATGATGTGAAAACTTTAGTTATGGTGGAAGGCAAAGGCAATTGTAAAGAAAGTGATAATTCTCTTAAATTGGAGTGTCTGCATGAACTCAGCAGGTCTGAGCAACAACCAGAAGTTCTTCACTCCCCTCCATTTACTAATGAACAACAAAAGAGTTCTTTCAAAGAAGCTGATCCAAGTGGAAATGATTCCACAGTAGCACCTCCAATTTACCAGAAATCTCAAGAAAAATTACAGGAAGCAAATTTGGAACCCACAATCACTGAAGGAGATAATTCGTCTTCATCAGAGTTCCCGAGTGTGGCAACTGGCAGGGACAGTGCACCTTCACATCCCCCAGTTAACACTGAAAACCTGAAGACAAAAGAGGACAACATATCGTCACATTCCCCAGTTAACATCGAAGAGTCTAAGACAGTGGAGGACATTGAAGATCCCAAGATGAAAGACAATGCATCATCACAACCATCAGTAAACATTGAAAAGTCCAGGGCAGAAGAGGACAGAATATCGTCTCATCCCCGGGTAAACACTGAAGTGCCCAAGACAAAGGAAGACAGTACATCGTCACAACTCCAAATTAGCATCGGAGAGTGTAAGAAGAGAGAGGACAAAACATCACCATTTGAATTTACTAACATTGAAGACCCCAAAACAAATGAGGATGGAAACAAGGAAGCTGGAAAGGATTCAACATCATCTGACATTAAAGCCATGCCAGTAAAGAAAAAGAAAACATTCAACAAGAAAGGAGGTAAGGGTAAAAAAGAGAGGAGCGTTTGGGTCATTGGAAGGCTTGGCACGGATAACAAGAGGGAAAAAGGAGACGAAGTACAAGACCAAAAAGAAATTTCAGACAAGAAAAAGAGAAGTGTCTGCATAATTGGTTCATTAGGTAAGAGCGAGGAAGCTGAAAGTAAAGACAAATCACCAAATAGAAACAAAACAACAGTAAAAATGCAGACACCAGGCAGACCAGAGCTGACCTGCGAAAAAACACACCACGTCCCAGGAGATGAGACCGAAACCACGTCAGAGAGGAAAAAAGCTGCATCGCCTGCCAAAAAGGTGGTCGCAGCGCCAACGATAGTGAAGGAGACAGGACCCTCAATGTTTGACCGCGCGATGCAGAAGATATTTGGTGAGGACAAGATAAAAGGGAAAAAGAGAAAAAAGAAGAAGGAGAAAAGTAGTGTTGTCAAAAAGAAGGCAGATGGTTTGAAGGAGGGAGAGAAGAAGGAAAGCACCACCAGCCCAAGTAAGAAGGAAACCAGAATGGAAGGTCAGCTGGAGGCGATAGAGGAAAAATCAAGGGAAAGTGAAAAAATGGAAGGAAAAATGAAAGAAAATGAAAGAACAGAGGAACAGACAAAAGATAGTGATAAGCCAAAGGGAATTGTAAAAGAAAGTGACAAGACAGGGGATAAATCAGAGGATAATGAGAAAATTAAAGGTGATAGGTCTGATCAGGTTAAACAGGAGAAAGTAGAAAAGGATAAGATTATTAAGAAGGATGATAAAAAAGCAGAAGGCCAGAAAGGGAAAGGAGAATGTGGAGTGGGAGACAAAAGAAAAGTGCAGGAAAAAGCTGAAAGGAAAAAGGTAGAAACCAAGGAGGGAGATAAGCATAGAAGGGCTAGATCCAAAGAAGAAGAGAAGAAGAAAAGAGAGAAAAGAGGAGAAAAGAGAAAAGAAGAAAGAGGAGGAGAGGGAGAGAAGAGAAGGCACAGTGGAAAGAGAGAAGAAAGTCAGCATAGAGGGGACGACGAGAAGCATAATTTGTCGGGACCGGAGAAGAGTCCAAGGTTGAGCGTTAAAGAGTATCACAAGCACGAAGAGAAGGGGTCTCCAACGAAGACACAGACTGAAAAGGAAAGGACGAACCAAGCCAATGGTACGAGTCAGATAGCGAAAGAAAGTAACACAACAGAGACTGAAAGTTGCAAGCAGACTGATGATAAGGAAAGGAAAAATCAGACCAACAATGACAAGGAAAGGAAAAAGAGTCAAACTGGTAATGAAGGCAACACACAGATTGAGAAGGAGAGTCATATAAAGGCTGACAAGATGAATGAGAGTCAGGTTGATAAAGAGAATCTGAGTCAGGCTGAAAAAGACACTAAGAGTCAAACTAATAAGGAAAGTGTACTTGAAAAAAGAGAACAGGATGATAAGACTTCTGTTGGTAGTATGAGTCAAGCTGTGACAAAAAGTAAGAGTCAAGTTAATGAGGAAAATAAGAATCAAGCTGTGAAAGAAAGTAAGAATCAAGGTGATGAAAAGAGTAAGAGTCAAGCTGAGAATGAAAATAAATGTGTGACTGATGGTAACAGTCAAGGTGAGAAAGAAAGTAAGAGTATTGGTAAGAAGGAAAGTAAGAGTTCAGCTGATGAAGTAAACAAGACTCAGAGCGGTATGAAGATTACTAGTCAAAGTGTAGAAGAAAGTAAGAGTCAAGATGATGAGGAAAGTAAGAGTCAAAGTGATAATGAAAAGAAAATTCAAGCTGAAAAAGAAGGTAAAAGTATGATTGATGGTAAAAGTATAGCTGAGAAGGATAGAAAGAGTCCAACTGAGAACGAAAGTAAGAGTGTAGCTGAGAAGGGAAGTAAGAGTCCAGCCGAAAAGGAAAGTAAGAGTGTAGCTGAGAAAGATAGTAAGAGGGTAGCTGAGAAAGAAAGTAAGAGTGTGGCTGAGAAAGATAGTAAGAGTGTAGCTGAGAAAGAAAGTAAGAGTGTGGCTGAGAAAGATAGTAAGAGTGTGGCTGAGAAAGATAGTAAGAGTGTAGCTGAGAAAGATAGTAAGAGTGTGGCTGAGAAAGAAAGTAAGAGTGTAGCTGAGAAAGAAAGTAAGAGTCCAACTGAAAAGGGAAGTAAGAGTCCAACTGAAAAGGGAAGTAAGAGTCCAACTGAGAAGGATAGGAAGAGTCCAACTGAAAAGGAAAGTAAGAGTCCAACTGAAAAGGGAAGTAAGAGTCCAACTGAGAAGGATAGGAAGAGTCCAACTGAGAAGGAAAGGAAGAGTCCAACTGAGAAGGAAAGTAAGAGTCCAACTGAGAAGGAAACTAAGAGTCCAACTGAAAAGGAAAGTAAGAGTCCAACTGAGAAGGAAAGTAAGAGTCCAACTGAAAAGGGAAGTAAGAGTCCAACTGAGAAGGAAAGTAAGAGCCCAACTGAGAAGGAAAGTAAGAGCCCAACTGAGAAGGAAAGTAAGAGCCCAACTGAAAAGGGAAGTAAGAGCCCAACTGAAAAGGGAAGTAAGAGTCCAACTGAAAAGGGAAATAAGAGTGTAGCTGAGAAGGAAAGTGAGAGTGTAGCTGAGAAGGAAAGTAAGAGTGTAGTTGAGAAGGAAAGTAAGAGTGTGGCTGAGAAGGAAAGTAAGAGTGTAGTTGAGAAGGAAAGTAAGAGTGTAGTTGAGAAGGAAAGTAAGAGTGTAGTTGAGAAGGAAAGTAAGAGTGTGGCTGAGAAGGAAAGTAAGAGTCCAGCTGAGAAGGGAAGGAAGAGTCCAACTGAGAAGGGAAGGAAGAGTCCAACTGAGAAGGAAAGTAAGAGTCCAGCCGAAAAGGAAAGTAAGAGTCCAACTGAGAAGGAAAGTAAGAGTCCAACTGAGAAGGATAGGAAGAGTCCAACTGAGAAGGATAGGAAGAGTCCAACTGAGAAGGATAAGAAGAGTCCAACTGAGAAGGATAGGAAGAGTCCAACTGAAAAGCAAAGTAAGAGTCCAACTGAGAAGGAAAGTAAGAGTCCAACTGAGAAGGATAGGAAGAGTCCAACTGAGAAGGAAAGTAAGAGTCCAACTGAAAAGGAAAGTAAGAGTCCAACTGAGAAGGAAAGTAAGAGTCCAACTGAAAAGGAAAGTAAGAGTCCAACTGAGAAGGATAGGAAGAGTCCAACTGAGAAGGAAAGTAAGAGTCCAACTGAAAAGGGAAGTAAGAGTCCAACTGAGAAGGATAGGAAGAGTCCAACTGAGAAGGAAAGTAAGAGTCCAACTGAAAAGGAAAGTAAGAGTCCAACTGAAAAGGAAAGTAAGAGTCCAACTGAAAAGGGAAGTAAGAGTCCAACTGAGAAGGAAAGTAAGAGTGTAGCTGAGAAAGAAAGTAAGAGTGTAGCTGAGAAGGAAAGTAAGAGTGTGGCTGAGAAAGATAGTAAGAGTGTAGTTGAGAAGGAAAGTAAGAGTCCAACTGAGAAGGAAAGTAAGAGTCCAACTGAGAAGGAAAGTAAGAGTCCAACTGAGAAGGAAAGTAAGAGTCCAACTGAGAAGGAAAGTAAGAGTCCAACTGAGAAGGAAAGTAAGAGTCCAACTGAAAAGGAAAGTAAGAGTCCAACTGAAAAGGGAAGTAAGAGTCCAGCCGAGAGGGAAAGTAAGAGTGTAGCTGAGAAAGATAGTAAGAGTGTAGCTGAGAAGGAAAGTAAGAGTGTGGCTGAGAAGGAAAGTAAGAGTGTGGCTGAGAAGGAAAGTAAGAGTCCAGCTGAGAAGGGAAGGAAGAGTCCAACTGAGAAGGGAAGGATGAGTCCAACTGAGAAGGAAAGTGAGAGTCCAACTGAGAAGGAAAGTAAGAGTCCAACTGAGAAGGAAAGTAAGAGTCCAACTGAGGAAGAAGAAGGGAATCATGCTAAGAAGGAAAGAGAGAATGAATCTGAAGATATGATCCAAGTTGAGAAGGAAGGCAAATTTCAAGCTGACAAAGAAAGAAATATTAAAGTTACTCATGGAAATTTAATGCAAGAAACCAATACTCAAATTGGTAAAGAAAATGTCAATCTAGAAGGCAGAATACAACATAATCAAGATGAAAAGGAAAATGAATCTCATACTGAAAAGGAAAATAAACTTCAGGCTGATGAGAGCAGTGACTCCCAAGCTCAGAGGAAAATTGGGACTGAAGATGAGGAAAAGAATATAACCCAGACTAATAAAGAAATGCCGACTCAGGCTGAGAAGCACATTAAGCTTCAAGTTGAGGAAGAATGTGCAGTTCCAGCTGAGAAAAATAATAAGACTCCAGATGAGAAGGACAGTAAGACACAACCTGAAAAAGAAGATGCAAACCAAACAGAAAAAAAGCATAAAACTCAAACTATGATGGTAACTAAGAAGGAAAGTGAAGGTAAAGGTGATAAACACAGAGAAGACCCCGGTAAGCACAAGAATGAACCAGACAAGGAACGGAAAATCAAGGCGGAGAGAGATATACACAAGCATCACAAAAAAGTTAGTAGCCAAGACTCCAAGCACAAGGACAACCCAAATTCTCCTACCAAAGACTCCAAAACTAAGGACAGTCTAGACTCCAAAATGAAGAGCAGCCAAGACTCCAAAAACAAGGACAGCCGAGACACGAAAAACAAAGAAAGCCAAGAAACCAAACGGAAGGATAGCCAAAGGTCTAATACTAAAGAAAGTCAAGAAACAAAAAATAAGGACAGCCATGATGCTCCCAGCAAGAGCAACCAAAGCTCCACCTGTAAGGACAGCAAAGAAACCAGCAGCAGGGGCGGTCAAGAGTCCAACAAGGGTAAAGGTAGACGCGAGTTCACTGGCAAAGGTAGTCGAGAGTCCAGCAGCAAAGGTTGTCGAGAGTCCAGCAACAAAGGTAGTCACGAGTCCGGTGGCAAAGGTAGTCTTGAGTCTAACGGCAGAGATAGTCGACAGTCCAGTGGCAGGGGTAGCCGAGAGTCCAGCAAGGATAGCCGTGAATCCAGCAAGGATAGAAGTAAGGGTAACCGAAAGTCCAGCGAGGGCAGCCGAAATTCCAGCAACAGGGATAGATGGGAGTCCAGAGGCAGAGAGAGAGACCGGAGAGATCGAACAGATAGAACCAAACACCACAACACATTTGAAAAGGGCAAGGGTCGAGATTCATCGTTAGGGAATCGGGATGGAAATAGTGACTCTCCACCTGGAAAAGAAAGGAATAAGGAGTCTTCCAGTAACAAAAACAGCAGCTTGGGACCTCTCTCTGCTCGCCAAGACTCCCCAGCAAGAAAGAGGAAGCATGAGGAAGAATTATCTCGCAAGAACAAGAGCCCTAGAGAATCATCAGATCATCGAGAAGCAACCAGCAAAAATGAAAAGCATTATGAAAGGTTCAAGAGTCGTGATCATGGAGGAAAGGAGATAAAAAAGAAGGAAGATGAGGAACCAAAAACAAGGAAGGAGAAGGAAGAGAATTCTAATGGTAAGAGGAGTCGTGAAAGCTCTAGTGGCCGAGGGAGTGAGGACAAAACCCCAAAGAAAAAGTCATCAATGCAGGTCCTAGGCAATGAAAGAGGAAAGGTCAGTGAAGAAAAGAAAAGTGGAGATCGAGAAAGAGGAAATAAAGAAGAAAAGGAGAAGGAATTGCAGAAGACTCCAGAGACAATGGACCACAGCAACACAAGCAGCTCAGATGATAAGAAAAGCTGTTCTCTAGGTTCTCAGGTAAGTAAAGATTTTGATAACATGGACAAGGAAAAGAGCAGCAAGGGTAAAACCAAGATCAAGAGGACAGTGTCAGACTTGTTTGGGGATTTCTCTAAGAGTTCGGAGCCCCAGACCAAAGTCAGCAAGAAGGAAGATTCAGAAGTGAGTAAGGATAAAAAAACCAGCCACCAGAAGCAGGGACAGGGCTCCAATCTTGAAGTAGGTAAAGGGAAGACCAAAGCTGTAGCCAAGAAATCGGTGGAAGATTTGTTTGGACCCCAGATTGACACACAGGCAAGCCCCAGAGTTGAGCCACAGACCCCACAATGCATTGGGAAAAAAGATCAAGAGGAGGAGGAGGAAGAGTACACCCCACAGCCACTTTCTAAGCCCGCTGGGAAAACATCTGCTCACAACCCTTCCTATGAACCTCAGCCCATTACAGACAAGAACAGACCAGGATCTGAATATCACCCAGGCAGTATATCCACAGAAGCAGCCAGTAAGTACAGACCAGAACCAGTCAGGAAGGAGAACAAGGAGGCTGTTTGTGTCTCCCAACCATCTGAGACTTCTAAGTACAGTCCCCAGCCAGTTAAAAAAATTGCTAATGACCACAAGAGTGAAAAATCTACTTCTGATGCCAAGAGTATTGCAGCACCCAAAGATACTGATTCACAATGCATACATCAGTCAGTGGGTGATGAGAAAGATGGCAAAAAGTTCACTAGTCACTCAAATGGAAAGTCTCATCCAACCAGCAAAGACTCCAAATCATCATCAGTATGTGAAGGCAGATCTCAGAGCAAAGACAGGAAGAGGGAGGAGTACACACCTCAACCTGTGAGCAAACTTAAGGATGAACAAAGACCGACTGACAAACATGAATGTAAACCTCTGTCAAACAGGAAGGAGAGTAAAAAGAAAGTATCTGAGTACAAGCCTTGCTCAGTTAGCAAGGACAAGAGGGAGTACAAACCCAAGGCTGTTAAACATGGAAATCAAGAGGAGTACAAGCCTAAGATGGTAAGTAAGAAAAATAAAGCTGCTGAGTACAAACCACGTCCCATCAAAAGAAAATCAGAATATAAACCAAAGCCTTTATGTAAAGAAGGAAAGGAGTACACACCTCAGTCCATCAGTAAGGAAGAGAAGTCGAATGTAAAGGAGAACAAGAAGTTTGAGCAGGAGAGTCAGTCATACCAACCAACTCACAGTTCATTAATGCAGACCTCATCTGATAAAAGTTGGTCAGATTCATCTCCAGACTCATCCCCAGACTCACCTGATGGCTATGTGCCTCAGCCACTGACATCAAGAGGCCCAAGAGCCAAGTACATTCCCAAACCAGTCAACCCCACAGGTGAGCATCAACAAGGAGAGGAGGAGTACACTCCTTGTGTCACTGGTCTGGACAGGCCAACACCTGAGTATGTCCCCAGTGGCTTAGTGAAGACCACCCCATCCACCCATGAGGAGGAGTACATCCCCCTACCCAAAAGTATTGTCACTGAGGCTAGCGGTGACCAATCCCTGAGTGTCTCAGCTGTCAAGTCTGGCTCCCAGAATGTGCCAGCTGGGACTCTCAAGTCACCCTATGCCCCCACCACTTTGGGTACTGGGGACAAGGTGAAGTTAGGGTTCTATCGAGAGCAAGGCAGCAGCGATGGACAAGGTGAGGGCCATAAAGAGCATGGAGGCAGAAAGAGTGATCAGGGAAAGCATGAAGGAAGGAAGCCTGGGAAGAGAACTCAGCCTGGACGGGAGAAAACCAGAAGCCCCAGGTCAGGGAAGGGTGGTGGCAACATGAAAATCCTACAGTATACACCAGCACCACCCTCCTGTGTCTTAGTAGTGGCCACCCTCAGTGACTATGACCTGCCTGAGGCCATCAACCCTCCCGCCTTCTGCAGTGATCCGGCAGACTTGCCCTCCCGTCCAGCCGAGGTGGGCGGCCAGGTACTTAAATTACGGACCAACACAGATCTTGATGACTTTGAGGGACAGTTTCAGGACAACGGACTATACAATTGGCGATTGCTGCTGGCCACCATACGATCTGAAGCAGCGACGACCGAACCAGCCATTGTAGGTAAGCCGAGTGATACCCAGACCCCTGTGATGACACCTCTGAAGCCGCCACCCACCCCACAGGAGGTGGCCAGATGGCTCAAGGTACGCAAGATCATGGCCACCATGAAAAGTCACAACAGAAAGGATGGTGGTAATGGTGGTAGCAACAGTGGTGGAGGAAAAGGTGGAAATGGCAATAAGAAAAGCGATGGTGATGGAAGCAAGGGTGGAAGTGATAAAACTTCTTCGAAAGATAAGAAAAGTTATGTGTCAAAAAATTCAGCCGGCCCCTCATACACAAAGTTAGCAGATGACAAAAGTACCAAGATGGGTACATCAGCTGTACCAACAAGCACATCAACAACACCTTCAACAGTCACACAAGCAACATCATCTTTAACTTCAGTAGTCACACCAACGACATCTACTGCAGCAACCACAACATTAGATGAAGAGACACAGAGGAGTACGGTAATCAGAAGTGTGGCTGAGAGCCGTGTGAGCTCACCCATCCCCCCCAGCACCAGCACACCTCGCATTAGGAAGCGGCCAAGTAGGTGGGATGTGATGCACCTCACCCCTATTGCACCAATCCCAACTGATTCTTCTGCCTTGGATAGGACCCCCAGCCCACTCAGCTTGCCACCAAGAGGGGCAGGGAAAAGGAGAATGTCATGGGAAACAGAGCAAATGGATGCCAGGAAGAAGAGAAACTCAGGAGGAGGAGGAGGAGGAGGAGAGAAGAGAAGGTTGTCATCAGAAGAAGAAGAAGCAGACAATAGGACGAGGAGAGCAGCCAGGGAAAATGAAGGGGGAAGAGAATCACCTTCCATTCTAAAGAAACGAAAGTCATCTGTAGATAATCTGACACCTTTGAAGGAGGAGGAGGATGAAAGAGAGAAGAAATGTGATAATCCCAGTGTACATTCAAGAAGACGAGTGTTGTTCGAGGGACTGGCAATAACAGATGACAAGATCGTCTGCAACGCTAGTGAGGCCAGAGCCAAGACTTCCACGCCTGCCCACAAAGAAGGTAAGGGAGAGAAATGTATGATATAAAGTACTTTAATTAAACTAAAGTTTTGCCACTACTAAAACTGCTAATAAAATATTTAAAACCTAATATTTGTTGCTAAATGTAATTACTCAATAGTTTTAGTTTTGTGGAGGAAAGCACCTATTGAGGAAGAGTGGCAAATGCATATAAAAAAATTTCAGTAATGTTAATAGATACTTATATCCACCACTTCATTTTACATACAGTCCCTCAATGAAGACCACCAAATGTTTCCACAGGCTTTATTTATTCAGTACCATGTAGTGTCAGTGATCTTTTGAGTCTGGGTTAGATGGGAAGCATTTGAAATAGGTTAGCATAATATTAAGGGCTTACTGTACAGTATTTACATTCTGTCTTCTTGTGTTGCACATTAATTGACTTGATTGTATTTAATTACTATTACTTCTGTGTTCTCACCTGTCACTAACTTGGACACTGATCATTGCAGAAGCCACAAACTACGAAACAACAGGTCTGGATGATAGTGCAACAGCAGACCTGGACTCTAGTGCTGATATAGACAGCTCTCAGCCAACACCCTCCCTCATCACATCATCATCTCGTCACAAGGTTCGTGTTGCCTCTCTGTATTATATTGTTTCATATAAGCGATGTGTTTATTGATGCTAAAATTGTCATAAGTACAGTATTCAGGAAGTATTGATAGCAAATTTACACAGACATTCAGTACCATGGCCTATGTTCTGTGAATAGTACAGGCGACTGACATTAATTTTGTATATGAGACATTCTAACTGAATCTCTCGTATTCCATCTCTTTCCAAGACACCTGTTCACGTATAGTATAAACCAACAAGAGGATTTCCTCTAGTGAACAAGAATAGACAGACAATATACATTGAGCTTTTAATTTACATCATTCCATATTTTTGTTTTAGTAATTTAGAATTTCCAAACATTTGTAACGCAAGTTATATATGTGTACTTCCTTTTTTTCACAGGTGCTGAGTCAGCCCACATGCCCAGAGAGGGAAGTGGACCAACCCCAAGCTCTTGTATCAAGTACATCCACAATGGCACCACAGCAACAAACTCAGTCACTCATCCAACCTAATCAGTCATCCACCTCAAAAGATCAATCAGACCAACTAGAAAGGAAGTCAGGAGGGCAATCCAGTAAGCCATCAAGCCAGTCAAGTTTACCACCAACCCAGCCACAAAGCCAGTCAAGTTTGCCATCAACACAGCCTCTTAGTCAGTTGAGCTTCACACCAACTCAGTCTCCCAAGCTAATGACCCAGCAGTCGTCTGGAAATTCTCAGCTACGCAGGCAACTGATGGACTCGCAATTCAAGCGACAATTTTACAGCTTCTCAGAGGCTGTTCCATCCCACTCTCAGGTAAGCTTTGATCCAGACCAAGTATAGGTGTTAAGATTCATCAGATAAAAAGCACTTATGGCAACTCAATTATAAGGTTCAGTGATTGGATGGGGAAGGTCGGGGGGATAGGAGAACCATATAAGCTGAAAAATTTGTTCCTGTCCCCAATACTTTTGTGACCCAATGTACAATTATGTACTGATATGTTAAAGAGATATATGGGAAATGAAGCAGTCATTATATATAGGTCTTAGTAGTAGGGTAGTTTTTTATTTACCTTTTTTTAATTGTTCTATAACTTGACAACATCTTTCCCTCACAGTCAGTGGAAGGGCCTTCCCTGAACAACACATTTGGCTTCAAGTTCTCCAGTCACAACCTCCACCAAGCCAAGGCCCTACATGAGGTGAGTCTCACATACCCTACTTCTTTTCTTATTTATTTCCAACATATTAACTAACTAATCTTTACTGCTAATGCTGCATGCTAGAGGATGTTAATCTATTATTCTGAATTCAGCTGTCTTGTACTGTGATTGGAACTTCTTGTTGGTTATCGAGAGTGTAGGTAGTGATCCGAAAGTTTTGGTTACTGGCATAATAATTACTGATATAAGACACACAAGAACATAGTTTTATTATTGCTCTCTGACACAATAATGGGATGCACTGTACTGTACTGGATATCAAAAGACCACAGAGCTTGAACAAATTGGAGGGAGAGACCAAATGGTATTATGGTGGTGCAAAAATCATTCAAGGTTGTTTGACAAAATTAAGGTAAACAATTGATAACCCGAGTAAGCCTTATTATTTCTACTCTGACCTATGACAGTGTATGTACTGGTATGAGTTTGTGAATATCAGTGAAAAAATGAGTGAGATTGTTGAACAGTGTGATGCCTTTTCAATATACAATATTATGTCTTATCGGTATAATTACTTAAGATAGTTCTTTCTTTCCCACTTACTTGAAGGAGTAGGAATACTGTAGAGGGTTTGGTTATCTATGAGCAGTGCAACTTTGTACTGTCTCAAGAAATAATAAAAAAGTTGTTGTGTTGAAGAAATCCTAGTAAGTATCAGAGGAGTGCCCTGCTTCACTTAGCCACTTGACTTCTCAAGATAGTGAGGTGGTTTCATCTCTTGTTATTTTTTCCCTTAAGGTGTATGTGTGTGTGGTCCATGTGAGTGAGATTGTTTGCATATTTTGGTGTGTGTGTACGTTAATGTTTCACCACTCCATTAAGCCCCTCATACTGACCCTTCAATGTATTTTCCCAATGTTTTCTGCCCCAGTGTAACCTTAGAGGGGGATAATGTTGTTAGCAAATTGAAGGCTACTGATTCCTCCAAGTTTCTTTTATGTAGAAGGTAAGTTTATGCCACAGTTTTCAGGAATCGGTAGTGTCCAATTTGCCAGCAGCATTTTTTCCCCCATAAAGAATGCCCCCACAAAAGGGATAAGTGGCACTGATGTTGACTTTACAAGATTAAACACATCATTAAATTAGTGACACCAGCAAAAGTTGATGAACAAATTAATATGTGATCCGACATTATAGTGTGCTGTCTAGTAGCAGGATAGAAAGGCTAATATATGAACTTTATTATGTTATATATTTATTTGACAGTCACTTATGGCCAATCTATAATTCTGCCATGAGATGCATAAATTCACATTACATACAAAAGTTGAACCCACACTATGGTTTCATTTGATTTATTTTCCCTTTCCTATCATGCATTTACCGAATCAGAGACGTAATGTGGGTTATGCTAAAAACTTTTATCTTTGCGTGTTTTGTCAAGACTGTGTGTCATGTTATTCCTGTTTGAATATCTTTGCTTGTGCGAAACCATATCATGTGTTCCATCTGACAACTGACTGATTCCCTGGCTGTGTGCTTTTCAGGTGGACTGGTAGAGGTAAGAGAGACGGGTGCGATCCCTTGTGTTTGTGTTGGTGTCGGCTTCCCCTTCCCAACCTCTCGCCTTGTTCTGTCTGTATATCTCTCTTTCTGTGACTGGCTTCTTTCCAATCTTAGTATCTACTATCTTCAGCTTTACCTTCCCTCAGCCCCTCCATCTTTCTCCCTCTCTCACTTGTCTCATCTGACGAGCACCCCATTTTCGTCTCAGGCTTTAGCTTCCATTTTTTTTTTTCTCTCCCTAACTTGCTATGTTTGCCCCACCCATCACTAATTCTGACTAACATCATTTTGTATTCCCTTTCTGCTAAATGGTTCGTCTTTGCTTAGGTTTACATTCATTTTGTATTCTCTCATTCCACTTTCATTACCTCGTCTCCAGTTCTTTCTTATTCATTCCTTCAGATTTAATTTACTTTGCCCCCACTGTATACCATTTTTTATATATAAACTGTACAGTACTCAATAATTTGTCATAAGTATTTCCTTACCTGCCAACCATTTCCTTACCTTTATCCTTAAAAATATTCACCAATAGTGCATTATCTTTCCATCTCTTCTCCTGTTTTTCCTTGGCTAAGTCACATGAAGAGGAGCCTTTATGAAGAAAATTGCATTCTTATTAATTCCTGGGACAAGTTACACCAAAATGTCAGCAATAAAGGCACCTCCTCATATGGTGTTTTAATCTTCAGTCTGTCTACTAATGGTACTACACTGTGATTTTATGTTGTGTTGAGTGTGTAAGTAGTGCTGGTTTTTATCACCTTGCACCAGGTTGGGTTGTTATGCACTCATGGTTATGGTGGTGGGGATAGTGGGGATACTGTATTGAGGAATTATGGGATGGTGATGGTGGTAAAGCAGAAAAGATGGCATAATGAAAGTAGTGGTGGTGGTGGTGATAGTGGAAACATTGTCGTGGGGAATTAGGGGATGGTAATTGTGGTAGAGGAAAGATTGGGGGATGATATAATGGTGGTAGTGAGGAAGGTAGTATGGAACAGTAAAGTATATTATATTTTTTTCATCCATCCAACATCCTGGCTGTATCCCTTGAGATCCATCCATCCATCAGTCGATTACCCTACCTGTTTGTACATCCATCTCAGTCCTTCAGTCTTTTTCGTTGTTCATCCTTCCACCTTTCCTGTTCCTTGTTCCCACCAGCATACAAACTCCCGTGTTGTATGGAAACTAATCATGAATGTTGGGTGTAAATATTTAGTGTTGTTGAGTGGTGTGATTTTTGTATAATGTTTGTGTACTTGTCGTGGTGAATGTACTTTTGATTACAATGTAGCTGTGTATTGTATCAGAAATTTCATTTGGTTAATGGTTGATTCGTTTTTCATGTTATTATTGCTAGTTATGTAATTGACATGGTTTACAAGATAACCTTGTTGCAAGTTTGTGGATGGACGGCACCATTTGAAAAGTGTTTAATGACATTTCATTGCTGCATTTTTTCCATTTCATTCACAACAGACTATTAAAAAAATGTATTGAATGGAACCCATGTTGCAATTGTGTAAATGACTTTCATGTAAAGACTTTACATTATAGATGTATAGATATATTAGAGGCACCTCAAGTGATACATTGCTACTCTACTGAATTGATAATGCAGAAATGAAATGTCGTCAATAATGTGTCTCACCAAAATATTTGTTTACACAAGTTAGATAAGTTACATTTCCTAAAAATCTACATTTTACACTTCTCTGCAACAAATATGAGATTTGAGAATTTACTGCTAAAACACAGTGACCCATTAAGTGTGAAGTTGTGACATGTAGTGTTAGGTTCACATGGCAATTATTTGAAAAATATAGACCTATTGCAGAACTAACTCTTAAGTGAACTAATACCTGGGCCTATTTGAAATAATAATGTAATAACTTGTTGCTATTATTCATGCAAAGTACTGTACAGTAGTTGGGTAATTACACTGTAAGTATTATCTCCCCTGTAATTTCACTAACAATCCACACCCTCTTACTACTCCTCCCACCATCCCCTTTGCCACCACCACCTGACCCGCTTCACCCCGGCAGCACGAGTACCTGACGCTCATGTGCCTCGAGTGCCACGTGTCAGCTCGGCCCGGCCTGTACCCCGACCCTACCCACGACCCCATAGCTGCCCTCGTCTTCACCATCACCCAGGACGTGCCCGACACCCACCCAACACCGCGCCTCCTCAAGGGTGCGTCCTCGTCTCTCCTGTCATTCAAGCCTCTCTTCTTCTTTTTTCGTATAATTTTTCTCTCTCTTCTTTGCATGTACACTCTGCAAAAAAAGTTTTGGAACCACCACTATGTTCATTTTAACATGGGTAAGCGGTGTAGGGTTGGTACTCCACCGACTGGGCAGCTGGTGCCTCGTGTCATCTGGGACGAGTATCATCTTTGCCCCGTCCGATAATGAGCAGGCCACGGCAGTGACAACTTTTTTATATCAAAAGTTTAGTTAATTTTAAATTAAATTTTGAGGGTTCAAGAACTCTTACTATTTGACTATTCATTATTGAGCATAAGGAAATGCGTTTGAGTATTTTAGAACAAAAATAACCGTGAAATACCCAGAAAAAATAGCACTGGGTGATAGAACATCATCTCCACTTGCCTGCCCATGAGCCACTGAAGGACAGTGGCCTGGGGCAAGGAGGCCAGAGGGATCGGGAGAATGGAGGAGGTATGACACTCGTCAGTCAGGTGTACCAACATTACATCACACTGTTAAAGGGATGGTTCCAAAACTTTTTTTGCAGACTGTACATTTCTTTCTAATTGCCCCATAATATTCATTCAAATTTCTAAGAATGTATTGGTTCCATTCATAATATGTGAGGTGGTATATGACCCTAGCTGCTGCGTGGCCAGATGCCTTGTGGCATCTATAAATCAATCAATCAATATTGGGGTACAATTATTGGAATATACTGAAGCAGGCAGGTGGGTATCCCACCGTACACTTATTGTAATTACTTATAATTATTTGTAATCTCGTAATCCATTACCAATGAAATATTTATCAAATATTTGTGTTGAAAAAAAGTCAGGAATACCGCATTTATTCAAAATTATGATCAACCTTTCCTCCTGAAATACCATTTATTTGTGGAGAAAGCAAACGAGGAGTTTTTTCTACAACCCTACATACAGACATTTCACTGTGTCTTGAATTTGATCAACTTACTGCATTTTTCCCACAGGGTGTGTTGTGGTGAGTGGTGGGTGGCAAGACGAGGTAGTGGTGGGTCAGAGTGGGACAGAGGTGGGGCTGGAAGTACTACATGTGGACACTGAGGGGGACCTGCTGGATGAGTTGGTCCGCCTAGTCAATGCCTGGGACCCGGACATTCTGGTTGGTTATGAGGTGAGGGGAGAGGCTGATTCTCATACAGGTATTCTAGTGCATACAACATTCTTTTCCAATCATCTTTATTTGTGTTCTCTTTTCCTTACTTACATTCTGCCTCTGCCTCATGCTCACTGTATATTAAAGTTTTATCTTGTGGAAATAGGTTGACTGATTAAGATAAGATACATTATCTGAGGAATCTATTGACAACATTTTTCTATTGCTTCTTTTGGATTCAATGAACAATATAAATATATAAACACTACTCATCATCCTATTTACAGTTTCAGCAAGTTCATATTCCACTTTCAGGTACAAATGTCATCATGGGGGTACGTACTGGAGCGCGGAGCAGGGATGGGGGAAGGTGGACTGGCAGCGCGGCTCTCAAGAGTGGCTGGGTCCACGGGTGGGGTTGGGGCAAGCCACCACGACGAGGCCCTGGACGAGTACGGGGCCGACCACACCTCGCACATCCACCTGGTCGGCCGCATCGTACTGAATGTGTGGAGGCTGATGAGGGCCGAGGTGGGTGTTCGGTCATCAAATCTGTCCACTCCTACACTCCCTTAAACCATTAGTTTGCCAGAGCAGCAGCTTCTTATTGTAAACTGGTCAACTCCAGGCAATTTTTATGAAACCAGAGACAGTTGGATGTAAAATAAGTCCAGACTTAAGCTGATGGATGAGAAACACTGTTTGTAGTTCCACACACAAATACATTTCATATACTCTTATTTCATATTATATTTTCCTTTGTGCTTCTTATAGTATTCTGTTTTCTTTAATGCTGGGTTGTTGTTTCTGGCATACCGATTTCTATTTCTCTATTTCACACACAGTTTTGCTAACATTGGATCAAGTAGTGTATATGTGTTACATTGTTCCACTCTTGACAGATTGCACTCCTGAGCTACACCCTGAACAATGTGGCGTACAGTGTGCTCCACTCCCGTATCCCGGCCTTCTCTCACCACACTCTCACTCAGTGGTGGACCTCACCCCACACCAGGTAAAGAAACAGTTTTTATTTTATTTGCCTATTTTTGTAGAAACAAGAAATGGAAATTGATGAGGCAATGAATCATAGATTATAGATTGCAACTGTACCTGATTGTGACCCACATCCATGCAGGTGGCGTACTCTGGAGCACTACTTGACTAGGTGCAACCTGACCCTAGATCTGCTACACCGATATGACCTAATCAGCCGAACCGCAGAGCTCGCACGACTCTATGGCATACAGTTCTATGATGTCCTGGCTCGAGGCTCCCAGGTGGGTTAACTTGATTCTCTCCACAGTAATTGATTACTATTTTAGTTTGATGACTTACTCTACTCTCTTCAAATTATTTAAGTAATTCATTGCTGCTTAACGTACTCCTTTCAAGTAACACAAGCAGCTTTTTCTCTCTTGTGAATCAGTTTCGTGTGGAATCAATGATGCTGCGTCTGGCACGTGGCAGCAACATGGTGGCTCTCTCTCCCAGCGTCCACCAGCGAGCTGCCATGCCAAGCCCAGAGTGGCTCGCCCTTACCATGGAGCCCGAATCCAGGTCAGTAAAATGGTTAGATTTTCTTTAGCTCATGGTAAATGCCTACAGCCACTATTGTGAAGACTAGACTTCAGGATTGGTTAGAGTTTGCCACCCAAAGGTCAAAGAGTCACACATCAGCCAGTTTAATTCAAGGGAATTACTGCATATAAAGCCGCAGTCACATTAGTCACTGGGAATTTTCCCCATGTAAATATGTATTCATTCTGTGCGATTTTATGTACACGAGCTACTCTGTCGCCCAAATTGTCGCGCAATATGCGAACCTATTGTAATTATTTTATGGAATGTACATACTTACTTGACTTTGGAACTTATGTCAACAAAATATTATACAATGGCACTTTGATATGAATATGGACAAGACCATCAGCATGGAAAATTATTCATCAATTTCCTGGCCTCAAGAGGAATCATTTACCCTCATTGAGAAAGTCAGGGATAGAGAGGTATTGTAGTTTGTTTACAAACTAGCGGAAGCTTGGGCTGGGCTGATGGTTCTGTCCAGTGTGACCACTTTCTTTGTAACCCAGGGTGACGGCTGGCCCAGGCAAAACCTCCCAGCCCAGGGGTTGCAGTGACTAGTGTGACCGTAGCTTATTGTGTGTATTATGTGTGTATTATTTTAGTGGGCAACATAGTTCATTAAAAAAATGATTAAGTTTCTTCATTCACTGACTTCCTTCCCATACGCAGGTTTTACACTGACCCAGTGGTCGTGGTGGACTTCCAGAGCCTATACCCATCTATCATGATAGCCTACAATTACTGCTACTCTACCTGTCTTGGGCGAATTAACCTGGCCGATGCCCCTCAGCCCATCGAGTTTGGTGCCACGCATCTCCGTCTCGACCGTTCCCAGATGGCCCGTTGGGTCGACAAGGTGAGCACTGGTTGAAGCTGTTTGATGTTGGTAATAATGAGAAGTGGTAGCCAAGAGAATTTATATTTATTCCCAAGAGTATAGCTTGCTATATTCCTATGATATTTTAACTCCAACTTCCACACTCTTGCTTCTCCATTCACAGAGACATCCTTTTCCCCTTGCTCTTAACTAAGCTTTGCTCCTTAGAGGAGCCTGACAGTATTCTTTCTGCCCATTCTACCTCATGGAATAGCAGTCCTCTACCCCCGACCCTTCCTCACTGTTCTAACGTGGCTTTTCCCTCACCCAAATATTTTTCCACTAACAGGTAAATGTGTCCCCATGTGGTGTAGCCTTTGTGCCTTCTGAGGTGCGGCGTGGTGTCCTGCCCACTATGTTGGAGGAGATACTAGATACACGTCTTATGGTTGGTTGATTCTGTTTTCATTTGCTGGTATCATAGTTGTAGTGTTACCAATGTCATTTTATTATCTACTTTAATATTATTGCCTTGCATAGTACTTGTTTGTCATCACTCTCACGCTCTCTCATTCATTGTTTTTTGTATTGAAATATCTCATAAATCTTCTCATGTTGGCCACCGTTATTATTCCCCTTAGATATATACTTTGTCTTTCCATTTCTTCCCATATAGAAAAAGGAAAAATATATCTAAACAAAAAAAAGCTTCTACTTTCCCAATCTCTTGTTCACTCTTCTTCCTTCACCCAATTGTGTTGTGCAGGAGATGAAAAGTACCGTTACTGACATATTTATCATGGTGCAGGTGAAACGAGCAATGAAGAAACATGGGAATGACAGCTCCCTCCAGCGTGTGCTTCACTCACGCCAGCTGGGACTCAAACTCATCGCCAACGTCACCTACGGCTACACCAGCGCCAACTTCTCCGGTCGCATGCCCTGTGTTGAGGTGCTGAACACTTGGTTTGCAGTGCTGTATGCTTAGATATGAGACATTCTTTAACACTAATTAGGCTAACCTATTGCCTCCATTACCCACCAGCATAATCCTTTTTTACTCCTCTAAGAATGTTCCCCTGGAATGTAGCCATGGCAAATTTACTTATATATGTTTGGTATAACTTGCCTTAGTTAGCTTAATATATTTACCCAAAAAGCTAAAGATCCGGAAGCTGTTATAATATTGCCAGGAAAGAGGAATAAAAGACAGAAATTTCTAATTTCAGATTGGAGACAGTGTTGTGAGCAAAGGCCGTGAGATACTGGAACGTTCCCTTCGTCTGGTCAATACGCACCCAACCTGGCGAGCCCGGGTGGTGTACGGGGACACTGACTCCCTTTTCATCCACCTCCCCGGTCGTTCCAGGCAACGTGCTTTCGAGATCGGGCAGGAGATAGCGGCCGAAGTTACCCAAATGTATCCCAAGCCCATCAAGCTAAAGTTTGAGAAGGTGTACATGCCATGTATTCTACAGGTTAGTGAGGAAAGAAGGGTGGGATGTTATAATCAAGTTAGCAGTTTTACCTACATCTATTGATATAAATTGATCATCTTTTCTACAACCTTTTTTGGGATATAGGAATTTATAGTGATATTGAGCATTATGTAAAATTAATGAAGAAACTCCTCACATGCATTAGAAAATTATGCTCTTAGCCCTTACTCGTGGATATATTGAAAGTCGTCAATAGGAAGAATAATGAAGGGAGTTGTGTATAAATATCTTTGTAATCCATCTCATGAGGGAGACATGGTTGGAAGATTTTATTGTTATTGATAAATCCAGTTACTGGTGATCAATACTTGATTGTGAATAAATCCTCCCTTCATTGATTTTGGGAAACTGGGTTGATTGCTGATAAAAAAGGAAGAGAAATATTAGATTGTAGATGACCAGCTTGCCTCTCACCAGACCAAGAAGCGGTACGTGGGTCTGTCCTATGAGTCCCCCAGCCAGGAAGAGCCGCAGTTTGATGCCAAGGGTATTGAAACAGTCCGACGAGATGGCTGTCCTGCTGTGTCCAAGGTGAGGGGCAAAGTGTCTTTACCTTTTTCTGTCTCTATGTCAGCCTCAATCTAAGACTTCATTTGTGTGTGTCCAACAATTATGTAATTAATAGTGAGTATATGAGTGATATGATGGAGGCAAATGAATAGATGATGCATTGGTGAAGGCATGTATAACTAACGAAGATTTGCTGCTGTACCAGATCCTCGAGAAATCGCTGCAAGTGTTGTTTGAGAGCCGTGACGTGACGAAGGTGAAAACATACTTGCAGCGACAGTTCCAGCGCATTCTGCAAGGTCGTACCAGCCTGGGGGACCTCACCTTTGCCCGGGAGTATCGTGGGGCCAAGGGCTATCGTCCTGGAGCCTGTGTCCCAGCTCTCAGCCTGGCAAGGTTTGTGTTGGTTTTTCATACATACTGTACACTGGTCTAATGCTGAACAGCTTGCCTTAATTGTGGTAATATTGTCCACCACCTTTGTTTTAAATATTGTTGCCTAGCTTTTCTCAAAACTTTTCTTCCATTCACCAGTAACCCATACCATGTTGACATCCACTTGCAAAATATATCCATTTTTCAAAGACAATTATAATTCCAGTTCTAGTTGCATGTATTACAAGAAACTCAGACAAAATGGGTCGAACACTTTCCTATATTACAACAATCTAAGAGCAATTTTACTTGGTCATTTGATAGGTTATGCCTTTTCTGTTGGATGATGCTCGAATATACTCAGCATATGTTACACACTAATCATTATAAAAAGTATTTAGACAAAAGTTATACAAATATACCAGTGACCTAAGGCGGTGAGGCATGTAACATTGCTAACCCATGTTGATTTGAAGTCCAGTTCTGTCAGTAGCATATCTAGTAATGATGATCATGATTTCACTGCCATAAAAGCAGATTAAAGGTCCCTACAGTACAAGATCCAGACAAAACTTATCTTAACCTAACTGAACATTACTTCACTCTTCCCTTGCACCACAATCAGGGAGTGGACGAAAGTGGACCCACGTCGAGAGCCGAGAATGGGAGAGCGTGTGCCATACGTCATTGTGTATGGAGCGCCTGGCCTACCTCTCATTCGCCTGGTGCGCTCGCCTGACGTCGTGCTGGCTGACCCCACACTCAGGCTCAACACAACCTACTATGTCACCCGTGCTATTATCCCTCCTCTACAACGCTGTTTCTCCCTCCTCGGGGTTGATGTTAATGCTTGGTAAGATTTTTAAAGGGATTACATAATATTGTAAGCTATATTTGTAGAATAAGGGCAAATTATGTACTGTCAGATACTTTAATATAATATATTTGGCTTCAGTATCCATGATGTGGCACCAGTTATGGAAGAACTTATTTTCATCCATTCTTTACATTTTGCTTTTCTTTTCCTTGTGTATTACTGTGCACACACACTTTTACTTCAAATCAAAGCAATATCTGTTTATTTTAATGAGATGTGAAACCAGGGAGCATCTGCTCAGTAAGTAGATATATGATTCATCACCCAATTCCCCTTTTAAGACAGTGAATGCAAGTTTGTGATCAGGAGCTAATACTTTGCTTGTCTTTGAGCGGAGGCAGCAGTAGCTCCCTACAGTATGCTCTTGATCCCTTCAGTGACAAGACAACTGGAGCTTAATTGTATGTCTGTTGTATCCCAGGTATAATGAGTTGCCACGGTCTGCTGGCTCCGTTGCTTCTATCGCGGCCTCCGCCATCCCTCACGCACCCCAGGGTATGTCCATCGCTCGCTACTTCACCCCTGTGGCGTGTGTGTCGTGTGGGGCAGTCACCACCCCGGGGCCTGGTGGTGCTGGGAGAGGTGGAGCCGGGGCGGGGCTGTGCGGGGCATGCCGTGGAAAGCCACAGGAAACTGTGGTACGACTCAACGAGAGAGTGAGGGAATACCAACGAACATTAGACCACATACATCAGGTTAGTTCATTCACATCATGCTATTATCATCAGCATTAATACCCCATTTCCCCTTTTCAAGGGTTGGAGCAATATTATAATGATAGTTATTGTTCAGGAGCAGAGCTAAATGATTATGTGGCCGTTGTAGTATTGTTAGAGATTAGCATAACTGTAGTCATAATTGAATACCAAATATAATGAGAAAATTGGTACCTTTTTATATTATCTTACTTTAGAGAGAAGCTGAGAGGACATAAATTGTATTTCATGATGGACATGAACAAGAGTGAAAAACGTATGGTCTTGAGTATATTTGTTGATCAGTACATTTTGTGCAGAATGCCCTATTTCTAGGTGCTTTTGCTGCAGGTGTGTGAGATGTGCATGGGATGCCGTGCCCAGGAGGTATTGTGCGTTTCAATAGACTGCCCCATCACCAACCGTCGCACCTTGGCTCAGCGAGGCCTCACTACTGCTGCTCACCTTCAGGATGTTGTGGCAGATGTTGCTGGCCAGTGAAAGAAGCCTACTTTATTTAGAGAGCACCCAGCATGCCTTGTACAGTATAGTGCTTTTTATTTTTAACCTGACACAGATGTGCTGGTTCCTTTCAATATTTGCCATAAGAAACATGATGTAGGATCCAGTTAATTTTTGCCAAGTTACAAAAAAGCACTATAGAAACAGGGCCTCTGCCAGTCATCATCCAAGGATATATCCAACCTGAAGGATCACCCACCCTTAAGAAGTTTACTTGTCCCGGGAATGTGTTTACAGTGCAATTACCCCAAATCTATTACAGGAAATATATAAAAAACATATGCAGCAGAGGTGAGGGTCCTCCTCATACCTAAATGAATCAGGTATACATACTTAGTCTCTGTTGGATCCTGTCCAAACTGGAGATGACCACTTTGACCTAGCCAATAACAACTAGACATTACATATCTTTGGCCCAATCAGTGACAATTGAGCCAGACCAAAACACAAGTTATATATCATGCTGCTTTGAGGAAAGTGGTAAGAGAACATTAAATGTATTGAAAATTGTATGCCACTCCAAGGATGTTTTAAGTAATCACAGATTTATAAGGACATTGAGTGGTAGCAGTACACAGTTTGAAATTATCACCATTTCACCTGTTTAGAAAACTGATATTGGCAGTTGGTTCTTTAGACAAGTGTACACCAATGGACACTATTTCATGAATTTTAATGAAGTGTGCTTGAGGTTATGTTTCATAAGGAAGGGAATAAAAGTACACCAGTGCCACCAAAATAAATAATTAAATGCAAGGGCTGAGGCCTTGAGCCTCCTGCCTCTTGAAAATGGAATTGGGATCTTGAGAAGAATACTAATCAACTACACCTGATTACATGTTTGATATATATAAGTTATGTAAAAATATGCAACACCTACCCAGCTAGATACAGTTATTCACTGTGATGACGATTTAAAAATATGTCGGTGAACCAAAAACCCAAATGATGATACTAACTAATTGTTTCTCGAATGTTTCTGCCCCGATTCAGTCTTCCCAGCAATAATGCAGAAATGTAAAATGTGAAATGGAGGACAGTGCTTTAGTGAATATTTTCTGTAAATTGGAGGAAGTGGATCACTGGAAAGATAACAGAATATTTGAGGATATGTACATTAGTGAAGTAATGTCTTTGAGTAGACATAACTTTGATACTTTTTCATACTTTTGAACTCCAATATTTACCAGTAGTTATAATGGTGTGGATTAAATTGAATGATAATATCTGTTTTTAAGACAATATAATTATGACAGTCACAGTACGCATTGAAGGAAAGAGTGTGTTGTTGACCACTGGCAAGTTGATTGCCAGCAACACATTGTACAGTACTGTTTTTTAGTGTTCAGAAAATTCTTTTTTGTTTGTTGGTCTGCAGTTATTTTTCTGGTTTGTTGTGTTGAAAATGACAATAAACAAGTCAGGTATAGAACTTGAACTTAAAATATGTTTCATATATTTATTTGAGAAATTCTTTGTTCAGAGGTGAATGCTAAAAGTGCTCACCATGATGTAGGGAGGATGGCTGTTTATATCTACAGTAAAATATTGCACTAACAATCACAACCAGAGTTGATCACAGTCATATATCTCCTGTTATATTTTGTATTTGTAGTTTTCAAAATGTTTTGATGCTAAGGAATGCAGAGCTACCTGTCTTGTCATGATCTCAAAAATATAAACCTCATCCAATAATTTTTTTAAAGCTCAGTTTGAGTTGAAGCAAAACTATAATGTGCCCCATGTGCATTTGGCTGTGTGTGTATGTCATCATGTTATTTGCATGTGTGAGTGTGTGTGTGAGAGAGAGAGAGAGATCAGGAGCTATTAGGAGCACCTGTGTACCTAATATGTTAGGGAATTTTATGTACAGTATATTAATTCGTAAAGATTATAATCAGAGGCTGACTACAATTAACAGTTTACAATTAACTTGTATAATGTGTCAGTGGGTCTTAATAGCCCACTGGCATTTCCAAGGTCAAAACACTTATTTCTCTCAATGCAGGAGTTTTTATTATATATGTTATTCATTGTTCTTAAATGTTTATTTCATGTTCTATGTATTAGTCAGACTTAACTGTTACTTGTGAAAGTTTTGTAGTAATCCATGTCAGTATTTTGTGTATGTTTTTCAGAGTTTATTAATGTGTTTCCTTGAGAGTTTTCATTGGGATAACTTGTAAGAACTCCGCATTGCTCACGTGCTGAGAAGGTGTGTGTGTAATTGTGTATTTGCAGACCCCCTCATACTGGAATCATAATGCGTGGCTTTTTCATCAAGAGTACAAATTGTAGTTAGGAATAAGGGTGTGTGTGACCCAAGCTGTTGTGGAGAGTAGAGTTGGTAAAGCTAGGAGAGTCAAAGTGTTAAGGATTGTATTGTCTCTTAGGCTTAGACTGTATTCACGAACAGTGCTGTGGTCCTCTTAGAGGTTGTTGATATGGTAATCCCTCAGTAGTTATTACTGGATATTAATTATTACTATGATGATAAAGTAAAAATCTGTACAAAGGAGGAAATATGAACTCTACATCCTAAATCATTACGGAAGATATGGTTAGGATTCAGCTTAATGGAATTGAAATAAAGAAAATGGAAGCATTAGTTGAGGAGTCGTATATTTTGACAGCATTTTGTTACTATGGAGCAGTTCTGAAATGTTGTCAACAAATGCCCCTTCTCAAATGATGTGCCATATAATTTTCTGAATTATTCTTCTTTAGATCCAACTACTGGGTTCTGCTGTGAATGTACTATGACACTGTTCTTGATTACAGCCCTTACAAGCACCAACCCAACTCCCAACATCAGTACTATAATAACAACCTCTGTCCCTCAATACACCACATCAGCTTGTTTCTGTTTTACATGTTTATTGGTCGTTCCTGGATATGTTCTGCCATCATTGTTATTGTTCTGTGTTCTTTTTATTAATGACATCTGCCTGATTGTGGGAAGTTCTGCGTAAAGTATGACTGGGTAAGACTTTCTTTTTCTCTATAAAATGCCTTATAGCTTTAAAGGGAAGTTAAGAGTACTGTAATAAGATTAGTGATGCATTTCCCACAGTCAGGCAGTGAAGATGAGACAATGTTGGCATCAGGGCTGTGTTGTTAACTGCTATTGTGTTCTGTCTTTTTTTTTTTTTTTTTATCTCTGTTAGTTGCTCACAAAACAAATTAAAATCTAACCTAACCAGCACTGATGGGAGGTGGATACAGGAAATACAGTCTGAATCGAGAATTTGTATCCTGCAGGCTATGCCAGAGTTTCAAAGCATGTGATACAGAACTGAAGTAGTTACAAATGATATTTGAGAGGAATGACTTTTGGAACTAATTCTGTAGTCTCATATGTATCAGAACCTCTGCAAAGCCTAGGGTTCAAATTTTAGATTGATTCTTTAAGGATGGTTGGCCAAAAGAAAGGAGGATAAAATGGGTGTTATATAAAATAATTGATTCTGGTTGGTCACATTTATAAAAAGTTTCTGTTTTAGTGTAGGTAAAACCCCAACATACAGGGTTTCCCATTATAATGTATACACTCTTTTATGTATTATAATTCACCTTTTTCTCTCACCTATGACAAACAGTTAAAAAAAGTAGCACTGAATTCCTCCCATGTTAACCAAACCTCTCACCTATGGACTTCCTTTTGTGGGGATATGACAGAAATGTGGCTCACACTAAAATCCCTTCTACAATCAGTGAGTTCATTAAACATGAATGCATCCAAATACCAAGTGAAATAATTCATGATAATTTTTTAATCCATCTCTCCATGTTATAATAAGTGCTCGGACCACATCTGTCATCAGTTTGAACATCTACTGTACTATAACTTTTTTCTTTTCTTTTCTTGAGTGTATACAATTTAATGAGACCCTGAATATCTGAAGACAAATACACAAATGAAAGAGCTAGGATTCAGTCTCATCCAAAGTTGAGCATTATATAATACTTAAAATGCCTTACCATCTTGACTGTCAGCTTGGAGTGAGTTAGATATGGATTCCATCAGCATTGTTTTTCTTCAACCTAATGCTGTTTCACACCTGAGTAGAGTGGAGAGCTGCTCATTGTGTGTCGGCAAGATTCATTTGCAGCATCCCATCAGTTGCCTCCACCATTTCAACATCTGTAATGCAACAGAGGGTACAGTACAATTAAATTACAATACACATAATTTTCCTCCTTTGGACCTGAAAGATTGCTTTATGTTGTTGAATTTTTTCCCACTTAATCCCCATCTTATACCTACTTATACTGCTTTTCATGTGTATGTCTGTCTCGTGTCCATGTTGTGTGAGGTGTGGCACTACAGGTTAGAAGCGACCACTGTACTGTATGTGATCACTGGCACTGAAGGTGGGAGTAGACAGTGGGATGCTGGTTGGGAGAAAAAAAAAAAAATCAATAATAAATTTTTGTCATAGTTGATATACCTGGGGTATTAACATTTCTTTACCATGGAGCAGTAGAGAAATGTCAGCCAGGCCCCTCTTCTAATGGCTCATGTATTCATGTTGTATGTAAAGTCTCGATTCTCAGGGTGTGGATGTTAGTACGTGGTTGAACTCTTATCATGGAAACCGAGAAATTTAGTATGTTCTGGTATCTCCAACCAAATGATCAGAGTCCATAATTTGGGTTTAGCTTCATACATAATGCCCATGAAAAATAATGTATCACAAATTAATTTATATGGAGCTATTGTTGATAGGAGAAAAGTAATTGTAGTTCTACATTATTTAACAATTTGAAGTGCCACAAATCTTTCATATTGGCCCAAATTGCTAGTAAGCAAAGAACTAGAGCCATATCTTGTGTTTTCTCCCTTCCATCATTTTCACTTGTCAACATAAAACAGTCACAGGCAACACTATACTCTATGTGATCCACTGGCACTACAGGCAAGGGAAGGCACTGTGCTGTATGTGATCCACCAAGTGTGTTATATGTGATAAACCATAAGAGGCCGGCTGCAGCTCGCACCACTAACTGCCAGGGCTGGACTGCCTTACTTTAGGGGCCAATGCAGTGATAAAAAATGAAAAATTGCCCTAAATCATAAGTACACATTTAAGTTAGGACGTAATATGAATATATAGGCTATTTATTATTGGCTAATCAGGGTTGACTTACTCTCACTTGCTTTTCATCCTAAGATTTATGGGTTGTGAATTAGGTGCTGATTTGTGCCTCCAGTGGTGCTTCGGTTCTTACAATTCAAATTTCTGTAAATTAAGACTGTTTCTCTGTTGCCAAGCCTCAACCCTACAGCCCGGCAGTGGTGGTGCAAATACTGTAGTTCTGTGCCTCTCTGTACACTATGCAAGCTGTATATATATAAATATATATACGAGAATATATATATATATCCGAATGTACATAACAAAGTATTTATGAATGTATAATGGTGTAACATTTTTTACTGTTGAATACAAAAGACATTGATCCTTCACTGAGATGTTTTCTTTTATTCCTGTCATGATACAATAGAGAGTTTGCAAACTTTAGCATGCTAAAATGCCGATACAACCTGGGACATACTATAAGGTGTGTTTATCTGATTTTGATTTAGACATGGCCATAAATTTAAAGATAGAACAAATAGTTTCAATTAAAGTATTCTCATCCTATATGTATCCATCTCTTATTTCAAACTTAAAGAGGACCTAATTGAACCAGATACATGCAGTACATGTGCTGAAATATATTCACTCTTATATCAATGAATCCACTCTGCATTACTACTACACCCGGTTTGACAACTGCCAGACGAAGTGACATTGCAGAAATATTTTGATTAAATTGAAATAGTCTGGAGTGTAAAACAGAATAAGGCCAGACCAGACCGAGAAAGAGAGAGAGAGGGGGAATAGCCCTACCGTTGCATCCGGCAGCCATCATGAAATTGTTTGGAAAAGACAGGTTGACGGATTCAAAGGTCAGCAGGTCTTCAAGTTACCCTCATCTATTCCTGCCTCCCTTCTTATGACGGGTATTGTGTATAATATAAAATACCTGTCGGTTGATTTTCGTTAATGTACAGTACATCAACAGGAGTCACGATCGTCAACCTGGTTAGTTAATATGAAGCCACTGGGCCATATTCAAGAATATTCATGGTGCATACGATGCTGTGGTACTGGTACGTTGGCTGTGTTTTTTGTCTATGGAGTCGTCGTATCAGTACTACGCCATCTTATGCACTATGAATGGTCTTGAAAATGCCCCATTGGATGCACATTAACATTCCATTCAAGTTTTTGTTCACCTCTTTAGTTACTGCAAGACTCAGAGTTTCTTTGTCACTTTCAGCCTTTGGGCCATATTCAAAAACATTTGGGGTGCATACAATGGGATGCACAGACAAACAACAGTCAACACAAGGCCACTTATAAGTGGCCTTGAGTCAACAGAGCCGTCGTTTGAATAAGGCCCTTTAATAACTTACCTCTCGTCGAGTTGGATCTGTTTATACCTTTCGTGCTTACTGTCCCACCTCCAAATCACCTTATTTCTCCCTCGGGCGCCATATGACCTCGCTGTTGCGGAGCCTAATATCAATTAATCAATCAATCTCATCGAGTTATTGTTGTTGTTGTTGTAGTTCCCCAGACTGTCTGGCCGAGCATTCCCGAGTCTGGTTGACTGAAGCCGTGCAGATGCTCGGACCCCCAAATGGGAGTCAGGGTGATAATGAGATCTGTTTCTTCGAAGGCAGCAGACGAGGAGACTGCTGGCTCACGGGTATGTATCCCTGGGCCAACATTCCCACCGTCTGTAGTCTTCCTTGTTGTGCCACCCAATCGGGCGATCTCGTCGGCTACCCAGAAGGAATGAGAGATAGTAAGGAGACAGACAGAACAGGCCATGGAGGGTGTGGTAGAGGATGCCAGATTCCTCATTTCTGGATAGAACCAGCCCTCACCAGTGTGTTGCTGAGTAGTTGAGATGTGTTTATATTAAACACATCTTCCCTTTCCAGTGTGTGCTGGGTAGTTGAGAAGTGTGCTGGGTAATTTGCACCAACTCATCTTCCCTCACCAGTGTGTGCTGGGTAGTTTTTACATCAACACATCTTCCTCTAGCCATCAACACGTCTTCCCCCAGCTTACAAGGTAGCATGTTATCCTTGCTCTTACAGTCAGGTACCTATTTACTGCTAGGTGAACAGGGACATTGGGGGCTGGGAAAATTGTCCAACAATTCCACTGACCCAGGAATTGAACCCGGGATCTCTCGCATGCCAGGCGAGTGTGCTAACTGCTATACCATCAGCACCCCCATCTCATCGAGTTGTCAGAAGCAGTGGTGTGTTGGATGTACCGATGAAGGGCCGTATTCAAGAACATCCATGGTGTATACGATGGTGTAGTACTGTACGACAGCTTTGTTGTTTGTCTATGGAGCCATCGTACCGGTACCACACCATCGTATACACCACAAACGTTCTTTACTATGGCACGAAGTTTACTTGAGTGAGTAGCCTATTGACGTGACACGGGCGCTTTGTGGTGGCCACATAAGGACCACACACAGTAATGAGGATCACGTGGCTTCACATAGGTTTTCATTGTTTTGAGGCCAACCCGTACACACCAGTGAGTGTGTCGGCGTCTGTGGCCAGGAGACGCTGATCCTAGGTCAAGGGAATATACGTATTCCCTTGACCTTGCGCTGATCCATAGCTGCCACGTGTGGTGGTGATTTGTATTTTAGGCCCGAGACACACGGACTACATGTGGTCGCTCGGTGGTCCTGTGGTTTCCGTGTCGCCGCCAGCCGTATACACTCACTGGTGTGTACGGGTTGGCCTCAAAACAATGGAAACCTATGTGAAGCCACTCTACTACGTCCTTCAGTTAAACCACAAATCGGCGTTATCAGCCACGCAAGGACCACTCGTGTGGTACTTGCGTCAAGTTGCGTGGCGACCACCAAAGCGCCCGTGTGTGGTGTCATCCCGGGGCTTTATTTATATTTCCCACCCGAAGCAGGAAGGAAAGAAAGAAGGATAAATAATTTTGCTATTGTATTTATTGTTAGTTTCTTCATGAGTTTCCTTATTATTCTTATCCAGTTAAATCGTGCAAAAAGTAGCTAATTTATATTACTACAGTAATTTTTATCACAATATAAGTCTTAATTTTCATGGAGATCTTTTGTTTTGGTTCCTGAAGCAAGATAAACCAAGATTTGTTATTGAATTATGTGTTGCCAGGTGCAGAGAAATTTCTCTAGTTTAGGAAATTTTGAAGTCCACATCGGGCAATTATATAAAGATTGGTCAAGAGTAAACAGGGAAATCTCTACTAGATGAAATATACCAAAAGGACCGTCAATGTTCAAAAGAAAACAGGGAATTATTGAGGGAAATTCTAAAGGTGAAGTTAGAGAAACTTCGTCAAGCAGACCTGGCAAGTTGGCAACACTGACTGTTATTGATTGTCAGGGGAGTAACTGGCTGAGGCGGTTGGAATTAATTAAGGAAAAAAAAGTGACTAAGACAAATGTAAAACAAATCACGTATGAAATAGTGGAAGGAGGCGAGGCAGCACCACAGGAAAGGACATAAAAAGCCGTGAAAGGGAAGAAAGGACCCGTGACATAACAAGATAGGTAAGGGAGGAGGCTGTCACTTTCATTTTTTACATTGATTTAATTTGACTTACTTGGAAATTACTCACAATAATACGGTGTCGTGTATTATGATATTACCAGGGTGTAAAGAACACATGGTAAAGGTACAGAAGTGGACCTTACTGTATAATAGATATTTTACTGTCATTACCCACTATTTTGGACCATTCTAAGACACTTTTCGGTATTTATTGAAAGAATTACCGTTTTGCAGCAGTGTTGCCAGATCCGGCTGGATCCCAGTATTTTGCCCCAGTCATTTATTGTATTTTATCACGATTATTTCCCGGTAGTTTGCCCAGGTTAGGTCCCGGTAGTCTGATGCGGTCTAGGTTAGGTTAGGTCAGGTCAGGTAAGGTCAGGCTAATTTCAAAATGCCCCATTTGAATATGCCCTATCTTGTAAATGGGGCATTTGCAGAGAAAATGCCATAGAAGAAAATAGTCTTAGAATGGTCTAAAATAGTGGGTAATGAAGGTAGAAAAACCGTACGCAATAACGGTAATTCATTCAATATTTACCCACTTTTCTTCTATGGTTTTTCTTCCTCAAATGCCCCGTTTTCGAGATATGCCCCATTCCCAATACCCATAGAAACATGGGGGGCCCGATGGGAATTTCCACTCCTTTTTTGCGTGCTGGAGCTCCGGCCTACGGCCTTCGCTCCTGAATTGCCCATAAAATAATCTTGTATATGTCCGGACCAAGGGAATGGCAAATCCGTCGTTGGCGTGGGATACAGTTTTTGTATACGTATTTCATGTTTCTCCCACCCGTCAACCCCCGATTCCCATCGGGCCCCCCATGTTTCTATGGGTATTGGGAATGGGGCATATCTCGAAAACGGGGCATTTGAGGAAGAAAAACCATAGAAGAAAAGTGTCTTAGAATGGTCCAAAATAGTGGGTAATGACAGTAAAATATCTATTATACAGTAAGGTCCACTTCTGTACTAAAACCGAACACATTTGTGCGTTTTCAGTTATTTTTAAAGCAGTGTTTTACTTGGCCCAGATTTTTATATAAGTTAAATAGAATCCAACACCTATTACCTTATACCAAAGGTTGATATAAGTTTTTTAAGTTGGTCTAGTAAGTACTGTATTGGTATCTACAATTTGTGGTTTCCCAATTTATGAATACCTGTTCTGCTGAAACAAGTAGTGTTTCATGTCTAATGCCAACTGGAAGAACTAGTGCATTTTTGAAAGGTTGAAAAAAATGTACAGTCGGCAAAAAAAGTATTGGGACTCCCCTATGGATAGTTATAGTTAATTTCAATGTAAGGGTGATTCCAATACTTTTTTTGTCAACTGTACTTTACTGCAGGTGAGGTTTTTTGTTATTGAGTGAAACATAATCACTTTATTCACTTATTTATTCTTTTCAGTTAACATATTGTATGGTATTGCACATTTGCTTAGGCCTATATAAAAATATACTCTGTACTTTATAATTTATAATGTGATGTTTGTGTCATACATGCAGGTTACATATAGAGGCCTAAAACACTCAGTCCTGAAAATATCTAAATCATAATACAGGACAGTACAGTAGGATATACTGTAATTAGAGTGAATGCTCTCAAAATGAAGTTCATCAATCATGTCTCCAAGCATTTCCTTCTTTATGTATTTTGGATCATCTTGGAATGCCGTTCAAGTATTTTTTTATTGCTTCTTCATCTGTTGAAGCTAATTGCTGGTACTGTATTAGGGAAATTTTATTAGACCTCCATACATAGTGTTGCTCTCCAGTCTTGCTTGCAGTCTTTCATATGGTACTTATAATTGCAATTATAAATTCAAAGAAGGTAAAGAATTCTTCACTTAAATGGTATGTTAAATGAGTTCAGCATACTAAGTTTAGAAGTCTTGGACACTGTCATAGTATAGACAGTGAGTACTCAATATCATGCTAATATATTCAACACTTGTTTATTACCACAGGCCCCCAGGAGATCACTTGGTCTGTATGGTAATGAATAACAGAAGCCTGGGAAAACATTTGGTGGTGTTCAATGAGGGATTGAGTGAAAAATGAAGTGGTGGAGACAAGTATTCATTAGCATTACATCAAAGGTCTATTGTATTTTCGTAGTTGTGTGTGTAATTATTGCTCAAGGGTCATGAAGATAGAAATCTGTGCAGGGCATATACATACAGGACAGTATTTAAAATATTTAGTGACTGTTTGAAGTGAGTCCAGTAGCTGAGTAATGATGATTGTTATACCAGTAGTATTGTTGCCAGAGGTGGCAGCACAGTAATACCGCTATCAGGTTTTCTTGTGGTTAGGTTAGCAAGGGTATTGTTGGTAGGACAGCTGGAACCCTCGTCCAACATACTGTTCATCGCTTCCAAACTGAACAATGAAAGGTCCGTTTGTTTGCTCTGTATGAAAGATAAATAAGACGAAGGAGTTAATTCATCCTTGATGATAAGTGCAGTCCTATGGTTAATAGCATTTTAGTTGTGAGTGAAAATAGCATACATTTAATAGCAGCTGTATAAGTGTGAGATCTGACTGAATGACTGACTGACCAACTGACCTGTGACGATGCCATGGTTGGTACGCTGGGGCTCCTGTGATGCATCGTTGAAGCGCTGACCACATAGCCTGGTACCAGCCAACACAAGGTAGTCCCCTGGGCACTGTATCAAACCCACACCTGCTTCACCTTCTCTCACCACACTCACCACCTCACCTGTCACACATATCAATTTATCTTAGTAATTCTATATTTAGTGTTTGGTGTAAATATTGCTTCTACTCTGTAATTTTGTGTTCAGTATTATTGGTGTAAGTGTGACTTCAATTACTCTTGCCACATATCTATAATGATTTTGGTAATGGTAAAGTTTGATAATGGCTGAGAAATCTTGAATATAGTTAAAGCATTTGGGAATTTTATGCCCTCTGAGACTGCATATCGATACCTTGATACCAATACTTCATCAGCTTTGCAAATAAGTCTCTGCTTCAGTGAAATGGTGCTTGCAAAATAATTCTTGTTGCCTTTGCTCTTTGTTTTGGCATTATATGATACTGTATACTGTATATCACAAGACATGCCTATGTTTTGAAGGTTAGAAAGTTTTTTACCATATCCATTCTGAGCTCTCTCTAAACTACTGTAACAACTGGGATTTAAAATCACACTGATCATTGTAATAATTTCCGAGGCTGTGGTGATTCAATGGGAAATGCTTGGAAATAGTTGCTTATTATATTTTACCTAGTGTTGGTTTGAATTGTAACTCTTTTCAGTAGTGCTTAATTGTCACTAACCATTCTCCTCCTTGAAGTTTACAATGTCAAAGGCCATGTCATCTTGGGGTTCACTAGTATAGGTAAGGGTGCAGCTGTTCACCTCCTTCCTGATGCACACTGCATAGTTCAGGTTGTTCTACTCACGTCACAGCCACATTACAGCATAACAGGCCAATGCAGCAAGTAGCAAGATGGGGTTAAGAAGAATAGGCCATACCAAGGCATTGATGAAAGAGGTAGGTTAGGTTAGTACAGGGCACAGTAGGTCATGTCAGTAGGAATTAAGTTTGCAAGAAGATATTATATATTTAACTATTCTTGTTATTATTTAGAATTAGTAATGATTGTTGGGATGGATATTTGGCAGTTGGTGTTGCTCACTCAAAGCTATAGGATAGAAAATGGAAAAATCATTAGCTTGTGTCTAAAGAAAGTTATATTTCATTATGTATTTAGATGTGCATAGAATACTGACCATGTAGGTGGCATTGATGTGAGGGTTGTAGTTGAAGGAAGAGAAGGTACTCCTGTGTGAAGTAAGGTACTGAAGGCAGCCTGGTGGGGGCTTCATCACACTACCACACTCTATCTGATGGAAGGGAGAGAACAGGATTAGATTTTTTTTTTTTTTTTTTTTTAAGTGGATCTCGGTAAACGAAGAAAGTGTTTATCAGTGTGTGTGTTTGTTCGTACATATATTTATGTGTTATGTAGACTTACCTGTGCCACAGCCAGCTCCCAGGCTCGCACCAATCCCTCAACAGCCCCTCCTAAGGTAGTGATGGTCACTTCCACTGGCCCAGTCACTGATTCCACACCCACGTACACTGTTACAAGAGTAGTGAGAGGTAATGGGTAAGTTGAGGAGAAATTAAATGGGTTATGATGAAGGTGAAGGCTACCGGTAGTTATAGAACAGGAGATGTATCAGCGGAACAAGCTACTGAAGCAGACCTGGACACTTGTTATGGCTTGTGACTGTATATATGGATATTTTGACTCACGGTGTTGTCCAGTGTTGTTACCACAGATGCGGGGCACCACACTGTTGAGGTTCTGGCCCGTCACCACCATATGATCCACCACACATCGTCCTGACACAGGTGGTGCTAGCTGTAAACAAACATACAGTACATACATTGAGTATTGTTGGGTTAGGTGCTGGCTATAAGCAGATATCTCGAACGTCACTTTGAGTTCAGGTTGCTGGACATTGGAGTCGGCTGAGACAAGCTTGAATTGATTAGGAATGTAGTGTTGTATTGGGTAAGTTAGGTTAGATTTAGGTTGGTCATTGAAGGGTAATTAACTGTGTCCAATTGTAATTATAACTAGCTCCTGTACCCTCCCAACTGCACCCATATACAGTACATACTATCATACAGTTACCCCCAGTAATTCAACTTCCATCCACTTGCCCACTACCCCCACTCCACTCACCCACTCCCAGTCATACCTCAATCCTTCACCAGTCACCTGAAAACGAAGCAAGTCTAGCCTGATGGTACAGATGTCAGGACTGAGCTTGTGGATGGTGAGGGTACAGGTTGTTGCCCGCACGCCACCCTCTTCCTCCTGTTGCTCTTGTATCTCAGGGTCACTCTCCCAGTACGTGTTGTTTACCCTCGACACGGCATGGCAGCCCCTCGTCCTAGCTGCGAGTAGGTCACGATAGGTCTGGTTACGTTAGGGTTGGGTAAGTTTAGTGATCATTTTTAGATGAGGTTCAGTTTACTTCGTGTTTTTATTTACACAAACAAACAAACAAACATACACGAGAGTACTCACCGACGCAGCAGGTAGTATAGCGGTAACCCAACGAACACGGCCTATATGACGGAGTGCCACCCCTTCGTGTACACCGCCCAGGCCACTCGCACACGCCCTCACGCCCATCCTCACCCCGACACGCCCCGCCCACAAGTCCTCCACCACCACTCACGCCGTACAGTACCCCTCGCAGCAGCCCCGTTACTGTGAACCCTGTGGGAGAATATAATTAATGTAGTATTAGGGTCTTAAAGACTGAAATATGGGTTGTTGTCCCCCAAGATTGTTATAGTTTTGATCTTTTACATAAACTGGAAAAGTATTTTTGTATATTTATTCATTTCTGGTTGACTAACGGTGAAATTTAGAGCTCTGAGAAGTATTGTGTTGCTAGTTAGTTTGGTAGTTAGTTAGTTAATTAGCTAGTTAGTACCATCTCCCCGTAAATAACAGAATATAACTTTTATTGAATATTCAGTACAGTCCAATAAGGAAAGATAGATACAGCCAAAAATCATAACAAAAGGTAAAAGTATAATCAAGTATAGGCTACTCTGATTATCTTGCTGCCTTATCTAATTTCGGTCATCTCAGTTGTAGCACACGGTAACCTGTATCTAATCCTTACCCAGTATATTCCATAATTATCACCACACCGGTCGTGACGTCATCTTTATCGCATTCAACGCTTCCGTACCCAACTCCCTCGGCCATCATATCTTTATTATCAAATGTGGTCTCAGCAGTCAACTATTTTTTTCTTTATTTCGTTATCAGATGTGATTCTATGCGGGCTGACTAATCTCTATCATTTAACTTAACTTGACCTTTTACCTTTAGCAAATGCGATCTACCTCAACTCACTCTCTGTTAAATGCGATGTAAACAAACCTGACTCACCGGGGGACTGACCTTACCGAAAAGTCTTACCGATTGACTTCCAGCTTATCTGCCGTACCGAGTGTCTGCCTACCTGCCTTACCGACTGACTGATTGCATGACTGCCTGCCTGCCTACTACCGACTGACTGACTGCCTTTCTGCCTGCCTTACCGATTGACTGACTGCCTTTCTGCCTGCCTTACCGATTGACTGACTGCCTTTCTGCCTGCCTTACCGACTGACTGCCTACCTGCCTGCCTTACCGACTGACTTACTAACTAACTTACATTTGGGCTGACGTGGTGTGCTAGCGTGATGGTTGTGGTAGCCCAGTAGTTCCCGTAGTGGTGGTGGCTGCAATACAGTCGGATCCTCGGAGATGGTGGTAGGTGGCGAGCGAATTGTGGTAGTACTGGTAGGTGGGGACGGATTGTGGTAACTCCTGTCCCCTCCTGCCTCGTTAGTAGTAGTAGTAGTAGTAGTGGTTGTTGATTTTAGTGTGGTAGGTGGATGTAAATAAAGACGGTGGTAGTTGGTAGGTACCTGTTGGTGTTGATGGCTGGTAGTTGTGGTAGGCCCTGGTAGTGATGATGATGTTGGTGGTGACGATGATGGGGAGAACTGGTTGTAGAATAGTGGTAGGTAGGGATGGTGGTTGGTGGTGGTGGTGATCTTATCGTGTTGCGGATTAGTGGTAGTAGATGGTAATGGTTGCGTGGAAGGGGAGAGCTGATGTTTGTTGTGGTTGTGGTTGTTGTCATAGAATGTTGGTAGGCGCGAGGTGAATTGCGGTAGGCGGAATGTTGGTTGGTGCATGTTTGTTGAGGGTGATAGCTGATTCATGGATTGTGGTAGGTGGTGGGTAGTAGTGGCTGGTGGTAGGGGTGAAGATGATAGTGGTTGTGATGGTGGTGGTGGTAGTAGCAGCTCGTGTCTAAATTGTTGTAGCTGTGATGTTGATTGTCTTGTGTTAGATTGTGGTGGTTGGGTCGAGGATGATTGTGGTAGGTTGACGTCTGATATCGATGGTGGTAGAAGCGTCTTGGATAGTGGTAGCTGGGTCTTCAACAATTGTGGTAGTTGGCCGGACGTAGGCACTGGAGGTGGGTGAGTGGTTGTGGTGGATGGTGGTAGTTGTGGTCTGAGTATGGAAGTTGTGGTTGAGGTGGAAATAGAAGTGGAAAAAGAAGGGAAGGTGGTCGGTGAGAAAGAAGAGGAAGATGATCGATGAGAAACGACCCTCCATCCATCCATATTTGATTTGTGGACGAAGGGGTTGTTGGGGTGGAAACGTGGTGGAGGAGAATTGGAAGAGGGAGTGGATCGGTGTGAAATAATCGTCCATCCATCCATATTTGAGGTGTGGACGGAGGGGTTGAGGTGGAAAGGTGGTCGAGAGTTGGAGGTGGTGGAAGAAAGAGGGAGAACAATATTAGCCTCATGTATTCTCCTATGGTCTCTTCTTCTCTCTCCTACTTCTCCTCCCGCATTCTTCCAGTTTTCTTGATTTCTCTCTGTCCACTGGCCCTCACTCCCAATCCAATTTTCCCCCTTTCCCACCCACTTTTCTTTCCCTACCAACTTTTCTTCCTTCCCCACCCACTTTTCTTCTTTCCCTACCCACTTTTCTTTCCCTACCCGCTTTTCTTCTTTCCCCACCCACTTTCCCTGCTTTCCCACCCATTCTTTTTCCTTCAGGATATTTCTCCTAACCCATTCTCCTTCCCTCCCCTTCCAATTCCCTTCCTTCCCATGCCACTGTTCCTCCCTCCTTCCCTGCCCTTCCCACTCATCACCCCTCTCCTTCCTCCTTAACTTCCCGCTTTCCAATAGCCTTTCCTTTTCTCCCTCTTCCTGCTTTCCCTTCCTCCTCCTCTTCCCTCGCTCCACAAACCCTTCCTCTCCCCTCACCTCGATAGGATGTGGAGACGTTGGATGGTTAGGGAGAAACGGTGTATCAATAGTGTGAGATGTAGCCTGGGTAGTAGAAGTAGTAGTGGACGTGTTGTTATGAGTGGTTTTGGTAGATGTATTGCTAGTGGTGGTAGTGGTTATAGGTGTGTCGTGTTTAGTGATGATGGTGGATCTCGTGGTGGTGGTGGTGGTGGTGGTGGGGTGGGTGGTGATTATGCCTGCTGGTGGTGTTGGTGTGTGTGAATGAACGTTTTGGGCGTGACTCGAGGTGAGGGTGAGGAGTAGTAACAGAACCCAACACAGTAAACATAAACAAGGGAACCGTGTTGATCTAGGGACCATCCATCTCCTCATCGTCGCAGTCTCCACCATAACCACCACCTGCTTCTCCTCATTCCTTTCCTCTCTACACGGTGCCGTATCAAAGCAGGTGTCAACACGGGAAAGCATCTCTGTTGTCATTTGTGTACAAGTTAGCAATACATCTGGAGTTCAGTTTAAATCTCAGCTGAGGTGATGGTGTATTAACAACAACAACACTTCACCACTTGATCTCTTCTTGGCACATCTTATTTATTTGTTTATTTATTTTACCGGTGGTTAACTTTTGCGTATTTTTTTTTTCTCCAGCAGGTTAGGATAGGTCAGATCTGGTTAGGTTACGTTAGATTTGGTCAGGTCAGCTCAAGAAAGATTTGGTCAGGTTAGGTTTGGATTGGTTACATGAGGTCAAGTAGGATTAGGTCATGTAAGGTTAGATTTGATCTGTGTAGATGAGGATAGATTAGGTTTCAGTAAGTTTTTGTTAGGATAGGATAGATATGATTAGAATTGGTTAGGTCAGATTAAGTAACTTTTTGTCTGGTTAGGCTAGGATAGGATAAATTTCATAAAGATAGGTTAGGTCATATTAAGTAAGTTTGTGTCAGATTAGGCTAGGCTAGGATGGATTTGATTAGGATAGGGTAGTTTAAGTAAGTTTTTGTTATGTTAAGCTAGGCTAGGATGGATTTGATTAGGATAGGGTAGGTTTATGTAAGTTTTTGTCAGGTTAGGCTAGGCTAGGATGGATTTGATTAGGATAGGGTAGGTTTAAGTAAGATTTTGTCAGGTTAGGATAAGATTGATTTGATTTGGATAGGTTTGGTCAGATTAAATACCGTAAGATTTTGTCATGTTAGGATAGGATAGATTTGGTCAAGAGATACGTGTGGTCAGATTAAGTACCGTAAGATTTTGTCAGGTTAGGATAGGATAGAACAGCTTAATATACTAGGTAGGGATAAGTTCCGACAATTGGTACCAAGAAAGGAAGGACTGTGTGGATGTTCTCACTTATTCCTCGTCGTGTTATCCCGCCTCTTGGCTCATCTCTTCCTCCTTACTGTGACTGGCTGGATACCTTCTCCTCTTCTTCCTTCTCCCTTTCCTTCCTTCCGCGCTCTCTCTCTCTCTCTCTCTCTCTCTCTCTCTCTCTCTCTCTCTCTCTCTCTCTCCGCCACCTGTAAAAAGTAGATATTCATATTATTTGTTGTTGTATTAAGGCGTGAGAAATGAAAACACCAATTATAATCCCAAACACAAAACCCGAGATACTGTACTGTACATCAGGTTTCATCATTATGGGATGGACAGAGTATGGCAGGCAGGTATCATTACTCTTAGGGATGTGTGCATGTGGTATGAATATGTATGCATCTATGTGAGAGCCAGCCACCTTGCTATACTGTAGGTAGTGAGAAGGAGCACCGCTACGGAACACTGCTGCTGCTGGTGGCGGTGGAGGTGGTGGTGACAGACAGACAGGTAGAGAAGGTGAGGAAAGTTGTCAGATGTGTTTACGACATGCACGCAGACACATACATACTGTAGTTCCTGTTGTAGGTAATAGGTAGGTAGGTTGGTAGGTATATAAATGGGTAAAAGTGATTAGGGTAGATAGAAAAGTAGATTTGGTGAGAGTAGGAGTGAGTGATAGACAAACAGACATGTAAGTTATAATGATTAAGCTATGTATGTGTGACCGATGAGAGAGAGGGAGAGTGAGTTGTGTGTTGTGTGGTGAGGCATGTAGCTAGTGGAGAGAAGTGGTGTAGGGTGAAGGAAAAGTCGAAGTCCCATTTGAATACACCTCTGGCATTGCAACACACACACACGGCTCGCGGCTCTTCCTTATTTCCTCCCTAGGTGCTGTCACTCACTTCGCTCCCCCCCCCCTCTCTCTCTCTCCTTTCATTTTACTTCAAGCAGCATCTTGTCTGTCATGAATGTCTTTCCTCACACCTCCTCGTCTCACCTTTCTTGTAGCATGTCTTTCACCCTTCCTTCAACCATCACACCTCCATCCCCATTTTTTCCATCATCTTCTCTTGCGTCATGTCTGTTCCCCTCTCACCTCGTCCCCTCACATCTACCACTTTTCTTCCCTCGATCTCTATCATCTCCTTCCTCGTTTTTCTCTTCTTTAATACTTATCCATCACACCCCTTCGTTTTCTTCCTCTATCTACATCTCCTCCTTGCTCAACTTCTTCCCTATAGGCTACCTCTCCATCCTCTCTTCATCTCAGACTCATTAACTCCTCCCCTCCTCCTTATGATCTACCTTTCTATATCTTCTGCTCTCCATTCGCACTTCATAACTTACTCCCTAACTTCTCCCCACCCCAACTTTACCTTCCTCTCTATAATAATCTCTCTACTCAGCATCCCCTCTACCTCTCCGTCCATATCCCCCTCCTACCTATATACACCCACGCCACCAAGCCAACCTACCAGCCCCTGTCAATCAGCTGATTATGCCCGACCACGTGTGTTTGTTTGTAAACATCTATGCTCTTTTGTTCCCAGGCTCTCACTGTTGCTCCTTTCCACCCACCCACCCACTCACCCACACACTCTTCAGACGCTGTTTGGCATGTGTGTTTTTGTGTACATTCCTCGGTCATTAGTAGGGCTTTAAGGAAGGATACATCACGTGTTAGCTACTGACGACAACAACCACGTCAGCGTCAGAAGAACTAGCACTGGACCTTCAAAGTTATAACATTCAGGTTATCAGATATTTGGCGTTGAGTTATTAGACTGATTGCTCTGGAACAGTTCTGATTACATTAGTAAAATTCACCTGGGTTTAATATCATGCAGGTGGCTTTTCCCCGTTATGATTGAGACCTTTATTCTGAACTTGTCATCACTCTGTCCCTCCCTCCTTCCTTCCTTCCTTCCGAAAATACCCACCATTTATCTATCTGTCTGTAATATCTATAGGCTAATATCTATAGGCTATTCATATTCATCTGTGTACCCATATCAAATTATCTACCTGTCTCTTCAAGTCAACATTCTTACTCTGTTAATCTCTCCGGCTCGTATGTGATCTCGTAACTCGTCCCATACCCACCCAAGATGTCATAAGAGCTCGTTCAGGTCTGTCTCCACCTGTCACCACTTGTCTAATCTCAGGGGGGAGAGGACGGAGAGAGGTAAAAACTAGAGGGGAGGTAGGATTGGAGAGAAAATATATAGGCTGAAGGTAGAGAGAGTCGTAGGAAGGAGGAGAAGGGAAAAGGAGGCAGGGAAGGTTGTTAAAATCATGGTACCAGTTAGAGAATTTCTGCGACGTTCGTTGATCTTTTACGATTTGGGCCTGAAACTCGATTTGGAGGAGGAATAAAATACATATAAGTATACTATATTCTCAGCCCTACATTTAAGTGGATTCGATCTACCTAACCATCCGTTCACCTCCTTAGCTCGCGGGCATGTGTGTGTGTGTAAAATATTTTCGCGATTATTTTTTTTCACCATATCTGAGAAAAATGAAAAAGTTGATGACTAGGAAAGGTAAATAAGGACCAAAAACAAGTAGAGAAATAAAGTGGAAGAGAAAGACATGCAGCAGTGAAGTTAGAGAAAAGGTGGAGTAACACTTTGGGAAGGAGAAGACGAGCGTGTGGAGGGAAGGAGAAAATAGAAGAAAGGGTGAGGTATAGGGAGGGAGGGAGTAAGTTAAAGTAAGTAGGGAGATATATTTCAGCAGACAACATTGGATGAGAGGCAAGTGGAGGAGGAGGAGGAGGAATGGAGGTTAGATGAGGCAGGGAGAGACGGTGGGAAGGGAGGGAGGGTGCATGAGAGGTGAAGATAAAAGGAAGGAAGGGAGAGATGTTGATGATGATGTAAGAATGGGAGGAAGGCGATGTTTGCAGGGTTAAAGAAAGAAGGGGAGTGTACAAGTGGGTAAGAGAGGAATAATTAGGTCATGCAGGTGTGGAGAGAGAGAGAGAGAGAGAGAGAGAGAGAGAGAGAGAGAGAGAGAGAGACTAAATGATAAAGGAAAATAGAACATTCAAAGCTGGCTCAATTTCACATGACTGTATCTCTCTGTCACACACACACACACACACACACACACACACACACACACTACTAACCATTTTTATACACTACAAGCATAGTTTGAACTAATTAGACTAATGCTGGCAGTAAATTCGAGGACTACCAATTCCTTCCTAATTGTGCTACGAAGCAGATCCCCCGTTAAGGACTATTAATATCTTGTGTGTTTCCTTGCATACTTTGGAGGAATCAACAGCCCTTCAATTTTACCATAAGAAATCACACATCTCCTTTAAGCCATTTACCCTGATTCCAATATTATACTGGTGTGTCAGTGTGTGTGTATGTATGTATGTGTGTGTATCAGTGTGTATGTGGGTAAGTGTTAGTATGTATATATGTATATTTATAGTATAATTCCATCTAGTAATATACCCTGGTTCAAATGGTGTTTTATAGTGGTGTGTCAGGGTGTGTGTGTGTGTGTGTTTTTAGTGTATATGTGGGGGAGTATGTATGTATGTTTATCGTATATAGTTCAAGCTAGCAAGGCTTTTACAGTGGTGGCGTGGCGACTTTCTTGGCACATGGTTCTCTCTTCCCCATTCTTCCACGGCTATGTGTGTACTTCTTTTATCCAATTTCTCTCGTTTCCTCCTTCGCTCCTTGCATTCCCTCTTCTTTCTTTACACCATCTTTCATTCCCCTTCCTTTCAACTCCTTGTTTTTCGCCTGCCCTCTCCTCACACCTCATTTTCTCTCCTCTTCTCTCCTCTCCTCATCCTTGCATATTCTAAACGAAGCAGAGAGGCATAGGAAAGAACGGTGAGGGAGAGAAAAGAGAAGATACAGGAGAGAGAAGGAGAGGGAGAGTAGAAGAGAAGTTGCAGAAAGAGGAGAAAAGAAACGAGAGAGAGAGAGAGAGAGAGAGAGAGAGAGAGAGAGAGAGAGAGAGAGAGAGAGAGAGAGAGTGTGTGTGTGTGTGTGTCTGTGTGTAGTTGCAAAAGTGCCACTCCTTGCCAAAATTGTTGTACTTTTTTTAACCTACCTACTGTGTTCTTAGTCTCAAGGTGTACATATGTGTGTGTGTGTGTGTCCTCGTAGTGAATAATGATGACAGGTACACGTACAGTTGGTGGCAAAAGTTCCATCGCCACGTCTGCCAAGTCATGAAGAACAAACAGTATGGAAATATAAGCTTCACAGGTTCGTAACGTGAAAAATAAGATAAGTTGATTAATATTCCCCCTGGATATTGTAATTCTGTGTTGGTGAATGTGTTTGTTCGATGTATGTTTATGTATATACTGTATGTATATGTATATCCTTTATGTATATCCTTCAAGAAGAGGTTTTTCCGTTTATGAGCCTGTGAAGCTTATATCCATACTGTATAATAATATTTCATGACTTGGTTGATGTAAAGGCAGGAAGTTTGTCGCCGCCTCTACAGTACATACACCCTGCAT